>VXCM01002738.1:77178-94678 GCA_014773175.1 Lucifuga dentata
ATATATATATATATATATATATATATATATATATATATATATATATATATATATGAAACAAGATGCAGACAGAAATAGCAGAAATGTGTAGGTCTAATTATAGAAAGATCAGGGAAGGGTGGATGTGAAATCTTTCCATATTATACTGCAAACTCACAGTCTGAGCAGAAATAATTGAATACTTTACTTACCGAGCCCATCTTTACCACACTGCAGAAACACTGCGTTACTTCAGCTTAAAAATATAGAGCGAGGAAGGGAAGCATTTCTCCAGGTGGTAGAGCTGGGTGAGCTGACTCACAACCGCAAATGAGTCGTACTTTTCTGTGTGCTCATGTACATACTTTTTGTTATTTCCAATTGTAGTTTGAAATGGAAGAGATTGCATGAATTTGTTCCGCTTTCTAACATCAACAAGGAAAATAGTGTTGTTTTAGTTGGCTAAGGCCATCTACACTTTGTGTTGAAGGCTGTCACCGACTGTGTAAGGCTGTGGAGGCCTGTGGTGATGTCAAGTACAGTACGTGAATATCCACTGGTGGCTCCTCGGTCACTGAGGCTACAAGGCTGAATCAATGTTAACCTGAGCATGGAATCACCTGTCTCTCAGAGACTCAACATTGCAGTTGATTATGTGAATGAGTTTGATACCGAAAGACTGAAATGTTGAATTGCTAACCGGAAGCATTGCGGTCAGTGGTATGAGAGCGCCTTAATTGATGGAGCGCAGCCAAAACTGACTTTTTACTCATAAAGACTGAATCATTATAAACTATGGATGCCCATTTGTAGAATTACTAACTCAGATGGGCCACCGCTAGCCTTCATCAGGAAGCATTACAGTTAGTGACTTACCTGAGTCTGAATATGTTTGGAATGTTGTACAAGCACCAGTAAATGTCAATTCAAGAGTAGCCTGGTTTCTGAACATGCACAAGCAAGGTAAGAATTCTAAGTGTTTATGCTCATTTTTATATTATTCAAAGAAATGTAGGGAAGACTTGCCAGCTCAGTCAGCTAGTTTGAATTTGTGATTCAGACATGAGCCAGACGTGTTATGTCAGACCATTCAAAACAAATCAATTGACTTAAAAGAATAGAAAATCACAAGACTGTTAATTATGGGTTTATTGCTGATACATTTTAGTTGTAATGGGCAGGAATTATATTTTTAGATATAATGATCTTAACAGTCTTGAGGAAATAGAACAAAACCCAACAAACAATACACAAAAAAAAAAAATGTCATGACTCATCAAGGAACTTAAAATTAATCTCTCAACATAACACTTACACAATTTTCAATTATAGGAAATTGGTAGCATAAATGGCAGTTTCACAGTTGAACTGCAGTGAGAAATAGTTGCAGCGTGAGCAGAAACTTCCAGACCATCAGCTGGCATTTACAAGCACAGGTCTGTCAGACATCAGCGACCTAATGAAAGCCTTTTTGCCACAGCAGCATGTGCAGACACTTGAAAAAAAACATTGATTTTTAAATAAATTAACAATTACTTGAATTGAAACTGTGCTGTGGACATAATTGGACATTATTATATAAACATTCCAAGGCATCTTCACTTCTCTGTCTAAGTCTGTGTTATTTTCAGAGTTGGACGAGGAAATCTCAGTAAAGTTTATTTTTCTTTCAGTGTTTTCACTTTGCTTCTAACTGAGCTCATGAGGCTTCAGACTCCAAGACTGATTCATTCTTACTTTGCTTTGGGAAAACTAGAGCGAGAAAGATACAGAAAAATGGTTTGTTTCCATGAAGATGCTAGAATACCACTTAAATGCTGTCCAGTCACTTCAAACAGGCCCCATCCCAGCCAAACTATTTTCTACAGAATAATAAGAATTTTCAGATTAGATCACCATTTAATCTGTAATGTTCACATGTAAGATTTAAAGTTATCTCTGCTGTGAGGGATGATTTGTCCATTGAGCACTTCTCTCTTAATTTCCTGTTTCGGTTTCTATAGGTGGCCATGAAGATGCTAGAATACCACTTAAATGCTGTCCAGTCACTTCAAACAGGCCCCATCCCAGCCAAACTATTTTCTACAGAATAATAAGAATTTTCAGATTAGATCACCATTTAATCTGTAATGTTCACATGTAAGATTTAAAGTTATCTCTGCTGTGAGGGATGATTTGTCCATTGAGCACTTCTCTCTTAATTTCCTGTTTCGGTTTCTATAGGTGGCCATGAAGATGCTAGAATACCACTTAAATGCTGTCCAGTCACTTCAAACAGGCCCCATCCCAGCCAAACTATTTTCTACAGAATAATAAGAATTTTCAGATTAGATCACCATTTAATCTGTAATGTTCACATGTAAGATTTAAAGTTATCTCTGCTGTGAGGGATGATTTGTCCATTGAGCACTTCTCTCTTAATTTCCTGTTTCGGTTTCTATAGGTGGCGCTCTTTGTCTATTCAACACCATCTACTGGTAATGTGCCATTATTTCATCTATGGCATAGTACAAGTGTGGCAAAAATTAGGAAGTCATGCAGAAAAATCCCAGGAAATTTTCCCAGGAAACATCACAGCTTCAATAGCTAAAATAGGTTGATGTGCAGCCAAATATATCAATGGTCTGCTTTAGTAAAAAGATAAAACTAACAAGATTTATGAAAATGTTATAGATTACAAAATTTATTGGTAAAAAGTAATTTCTACATGTTTCCTTTTCCATCGCCAAATGGAAGTTTTTTTATGACCCCAACAAGAAAGAAAGCATTTTTGATACACTGAATAAAAGGTACATTTGCATAATAGTCACTATTATGCAGCAGCTTTGTGTTATTCCAGCACTCTTTTAACTGACAGGTACAAAAGGAAACTATGCTAACAGAGGGATGTGGGGACAGGAAAGGAGAGGAGGGGGAGGTAGACAGGAGGGAGGAAATGGGATAACAGAAGGGAGAGGAAGGGGTGGATAAAGGAAGTATAAGTAAAGAAGGAAGGAGTAGGAACAAAATTAGGGAACAAGTAAAAGAAATCATGAGAGTAATAGGTAAGAGAGGAGAGACAAAACAATAGGTAGAAGAAAAAAAGGTGAAAAAAGAACTAATTATATGTGGCACAAACCATAAATGCAATTTCTCATTTTTGTGACTTATCTGTCATTATGACAATCATACAGTCACTCATGTAAATTTCCTTAAAGGTAATAAATCAGAAAAGGTAATAAATCAGACACTACAAAAAAAAAGAACTCAAACCAGCTGATCTGTCCGTAATTCCACTGACTTTGTAAGACATAATTCTGACAAAAAATAAAAATAAAAAAAAAAAACATGTAACTTCCTTGGTGGAGGTTTAAAAAAAAAAATAGCAAAATCAATCACATTTACTCTGGAGGGGTTTGACTCATGCTGTCATGCACATGACTTTGAATGAGCAGCTAGTTCTGTGTTAGCATCACAGACACTTTAACAAGAGACATGCTGTCCCTGTTGAACAGGTCAGACCTGATGTGGGGACAAATGAAGACACTCTCTCTCTCTCTCTCTCTCTCTCTCTCTCTCTCTCTCTCTCTCTTTCTTTCTCTCATCATTTTGCTATACATTTCTTATATTATGAAAAGAAAACGAATTATATGTCGAGTATCCACCAGCTGGAGCAGTAAAATCTCGTTTCTTCTTCTCCTACTTAAACTGGATTGAATCTGAAATCCTTTTGAATCACCTACACTTTTATCTTTTGATGAATATTTAGTGGAGGCTTTTAACATTTCTGTCTTAAAACATCCCTTGGCTCTCACATTGTGAGAAAACAATGCCTTTCCAGTTTAACACAGGGCAATAAAATGCAGAGAATTAATCAAATTAAAAGAACTGGAGAATTGGAGAAATCAGTCATTTATTTTCTCTCTTTTCTCTCTCACTCACTCACTCACACACACACACACACACACACACACACACTCACACTATGAGCAGACCTTTTTTTTGTTAGTCATAAACAAACAACAAGGAAAACTTTCTTCTTTTGTTTTCTGAAGGATCATCATGGCTGTTCCTAACCCACATGTTCAAACACACACACACACACACACACACACACTTCTTGACATTGATGTCTCTGAAACAGGACACAGTTCAGTTAGCTGTAACATCAGCCACGAGCCTTCCTCCCTGGGGTTTCCCTCCTTGAAATGAAGGGGCTTACCACCACCACATGTGGGTGTGTGTGTGCTCATGTTTGTATGTGTACATGCTGTATGTGCATGTACGTGCATGCCCATGTACATGTAACCATATGTATGCCTTACCCTGTAATAACCTCTAAGCCAATCAAACCTGGTTTTTCTTATAGGAGTACTGAAGGAGAGACCTTCCACCGTCCTTCACTCTCTTCTTTCCTCTTTCACTCATTTCTTTTCTTCCTGTACACCGTCTCCTCCTCAGGTATCACCCTCTCACTGGAGGGCCATCTCATTCATCTCTCTGCCTGCTTTGGCTATGTCAGCCTGTCCACATCTCCTTTCTTGTCCATGTGTTACTATTTATCTGCCATTTACGCCCGCCTGTCAGCTTCTCCCACCCTCTCCCTCGTTTCTTTCGCATTTCGTATCTCAGTGTCTTTCTGTGACATTGTCCTGAATTAGCAGTTTCTTTTTTCTGTTGCTGCTAATTCAATTAACAAGATGCCATCTTCTCAATTAAGCTTTCCAATTACTGCTCCGCTCTCAGTCCAAATGAGCCATCCGCGTTTCTGAAGGTTTTTCTTTGTACTGTACATTGAATTCAAATGCTCTTGCAGTCTGAGATAAGACTCACACATCATCATCATAAAAATGTTCACAGCTCACTCGTTGTGATTGCTCATGCTCATTACTGATTTTGGCTGTAATAGACAGTTTTGTTCCACTTTACTTTGACCTTATTCAGATGTACAATCCTGTGGAGAGGCATAATTACACAGTTACACAAAATGTCTAATTGCTAAAATGAACATCTCCAATCGAATATAAATACAAAGTGTACAAATGTAATTTTCTCTATTTACACTGTGTACTGGAATCTTCAAAAGGGCATTCTACTTTATAGAAAAGGTCTTCACATGATATTATTCCCAACAGTATGTTGGGAATTAATCAGTTATGCAAAGCTTTGAGGAAATATGAAAAACTGCCCAGTAATCTTATAGCCTTTCCTTTGCAGCCACTTTTCTTAAAAAGTACATGAATTAATTAATCAAAGGAGGAAAATGTTAAAACAGGAGTGACGGTTTTTATATGAATGTGTACATGTACAATCACATGTCTTGTCATAATGTTTTTTAAGCCTCTTTCACACACGCCATGTAGTAAAGAAAAATTCTTGCCATTGTCCAGAACGGTGGTTTGTAAGAAAGTGAGCATGAAGTAGAATGCAGGATAAGTTGTTGCTGCAAATAACCTCCTCATAACATTCCTGGATAGACTAAAAACAGGAAGCTGTGATATTTCAGGATGAGCGGATGCTGTATTTGTCTTGCAACTCGCTCGTGACAATACCCTTAGCATCCGTTATCCTTACCCTTACCCTTAATTGATATCAAGTGGGATTTTCAGATGAAATTATGCAGTATTCAAAGAAAAATCTGAAACTGGAATAATTCAGAGGGTCTCCCACAGGCATTGTGTCATGTCTTGTGTTGTTCTCCTACTTCCTTCTCTACACATTGGCAGCTGGCAAAGCGACTTTTGGGTGCCTTTGCCTGCTGGTTTGGAGGGAGGGTCATACCCTCTGCCTGACAGGAATTTCAGGTTTAAGCGAGAACATGGTTATTGCTGCTATTATCCTGCACTTGGCTGCAAATGTGAAAGGGGTAGTCAAGAAACATTCCCACACCAGGATCACCCTTATTAAAGTGGATGTATTACACAGATTTCCATCCTCTTATTTTCATTTCGGGTCTATTTTGAAACCCTTACAATGATTTAACTGGGGAACCCCCCCCCCCCCCCCCNAAAAAAAAAAAAAACACACTGATCATTTCTTTCTCTCTTATTGAAATACCACTGTGCACCACTGGATGAAAACAGATAATTTTAGGTATTGCTTCTTTAATATTTTGAAATGGTATATTATATGCTAGAATATTATCTTTTTAATACACACAGCAAATTGACTGTAAATGAGGGCCATCATTCAAAGTGGTCATACAACTGGCAGAAGTTAATACATTAGAACAATTAAAACTTAAAATATCTGAAATGCCTCAGTGTACTTCCTTTTCCCCAAATCCTCTCTCTCAAAAGTGCCTTATACCAATTTGTCAAACTTACTTTACAGGGATCTATTGATTTTGTATTTATCTTTGTGCTTGGAAAAATTACAAAATTCTGGATTTAGTGCAAGAAAAGTTAAAAGTATGATCAAAAGAGAGCCAAAGAGTTAATACCGCATTCAAAAAAAAAAAAAAAAAATTTAAAAAAACAGATAATTACATCTACATGTCATCACCACAAATGCACCACGGGACTGGGGACTCTGTTTCTGCTGTTATTTTGGGAAAGGTGAGGCAATGTCTCCCTTTCAACCTTGATTATCTTTGGTGTTTGTCAGCGTAACGTTGCAGAAAGCAGCAGCAGGTGCAGTGAGCTGATTAGAATCTGGCACAGTCGCATGATGATGACTCATCGAAACATATGCGAGGCAAGGAGGAAGAGGAAGTGGAGGGCAGGGCCAAATCATCAGCTTCACTCTTTCCATCTCTCACGCTTTGTGAAAAGGCACACAGATTAAGAAACAAGAAAAAAACTGCTAATTAAAACTTATATGTAAAACTGAATCAAATTGAGCAGGATGATACGTTTTAAATACGTTTTCATAGTTATTCAAGGTCAACAATGTGCCAAAGCTGCGCGCAAGAGTAAGATCTCCATCAGCTCGGGTGGGATCTGAGGTTGTCAACACACAGGCCAATTAAAAAAGTTCATTCATTAAAACTTAATGGACTTGCAGATAGACCTGTAAGATAAACGATTTATCTGATATTTGTTTGCTCATACTCTCATTTTCTGAGAGTCAGTAAGGGATAAGAAATGCTGCACCTCCCAGAAATTCAATAAGTAATCTAATAAAAATAACTTACTGGGCTTGCAGACATTTAAGATTATTTAACTGATGCTAAGTTGTTCAGCAGCAGCTACTTTTGTTCACCTTCTAGGATTTCTCATTAAAAAAAATTTTTTTTTCTTAAATGATACACATTTATGAAACTGACTGGTGAAGAATGAAAGGTTCTGAAATGACAAGTATGTTAATAGCGGCCATAACAGATAATGATAACTGAATATGTGCAAAGAAAAATCAGGATGTCACCGTGACACACAGTAGTACAAAATTAGTGCAAGAGAATATAATACCAGGCCATGCTCTGACATCTGTTAAACTCTGTTCTGATCCATCAGTGGGTCCATATATACAATCACATCCAAAGGTACAAAACATGTCAGGCTGAATTTTGGAGAAATGCGCATAAAATGATGCATGTGAGTAAGTCAAATTTAACTTTATATATAGTTTTTATGAATTGTTGGAACAAGCAGACAGTAATGAAACAAAGTTGTTCTCTAAAGGGGAAAATCAGCAGTTTAAAGGTTTGAATCTTCTTGATAAGATATTGAAGGATAAATCAAAGCAGTAGATGCATGTTTTCAATGAAGAATAAGACTTAAAAATGCCTTAACATCTGTATATTATGTTTTGGATTTTAATGGACTGAAGATATGTGATTGCAACTCTACTTTTTCTTAATTGAGGTCCTTGGTTCAACTCTCTGTCATTGTGAAATGCATGTGGAAAATATATCAGTAAAAAGCAGCCACAATTACTGGTGTGAGAAATGTAAGAAAAACTACAAGGTGACTGGCAAAACTAAGAAGTTGTTTGTTAAAATAAAACCCTATTATACTTGTGAATTCCTTAAAAAATAAAGTGAACCTGCAGATTAACTTTTCAATGTCTCTTTTTATGAAGCAAAAGTAGAGCTAAAGCCAAAAATGATCTTTTGTGGATAGCAATGCCACCCACTATACACTTCACCAAGCTAACAATGACAGGATTAAGTCTTTTGTCCCTGCTGGGCCCACCCAGGCTAAAACTGAATGCACTCGTGCTTCAGCACTGTGAATCACTTTGGATCAGAGCAGCCACCAGATGGCATTGGTATGTTCATAACTGACAGACCTACTATAGCAGACAGGGAGAGAAGCAGACAAGTAGACATAATGTAGGTGACAGATTCATAGACACGGACAGATGGTATTTCTTTGGTATTTCTTGACTCTTCTCTTAGAGAAGAGTCAAGAAATATTCAAAGGTAGTAAAGAAATTAAAGTGGAGAGTTTGGGAAAGTGCCAGAGAAACAGCATGTAGTTTTGTAAGGTCACAAAGCTGTTAAAAATCTGCAATATTGATTGCTGTGCTTGCTGAGGAAACCAACAGCCCAATTCTAACCTTTTTCTGTAAAAATTAAATCCCATGTAGTTCCAACCCTCTGAACAGGAACATCAGATCTCCACCACACCAGTGTTATTGGGTTTAAAAAAAAAAAAAAAAAACTGCAGTTTTTCCACATTAATTTGTGGTTTTCCCTACAACATGAAGGTAATATTATATGACACAAACTTTTTTTTTCTAAAGAAGCTGGAGTTGCTGATATGTGAAAAGTCTTTGAGAGTGCTGAGGCTGTGTTAAGGATTGAATCTCAGGTTGCCAAAGTGCAACTGTCATCTGCTCCATGATGCACAACCACACCAGACGAAAATGAAGAAAAACATCACTGAAGCAAGAGATTTATTTGCTAAAATTCACAAGTGAAATGAAAAGAGTGAAATTTATTGCTGGCTCATGTAAAGTTATGTTATGGAATTCTGCCAAGAGGACTCTAACATTTTTTTCCACCAAAAATATCTTAGTGTGTACTGTTGTTTTCTAAAATACACGTCTTACATTTACATGCATTGCTTAAAATGAATTTTCTTTTTATTGAAGTGCTAAATGTCACATGAAAACTGTAAACAGAGGTTGATATTAATGTGTATCTATTAAGTGATTTTTTTAATGTTGTATACACCTTAGAAAATGTAAAATAAATAAATAACATCATATATGGCATGGAATGATCTGCATTTCTCAACTTTAATGTTGAACAATCAGATTTTTAGCTTTCATTCTTGAAAGAAAGAGAAAGAAAGAAAGAAAGAAAGAAAGAAAGAAAGAAAGAAAGAAAGAAAGAAAGAAAGAAAGAAAGAAAGAAAGGTCTGCTTCGGAAGCATCTGGTGAATCTTGGTAGTGTATGATCTGTCCATGGTGCTGAAACTCATTTAGATCGTGGTTTTATGGCCCTGAGTTGAACCTGTCAAGCAGCCATTCACGACATTAAAATCTCTTTTACTGGATTGCCAACACCAAACAACAACCAGCCTCCAACCTAAACATAACTGTTGCAAAGCTTCTTCAGGGCCAAATAAAACCTAGGAGAGATTTATTTCAGCGCAGAGAAGTCCAATAGAGAGGTGCTTTACTTCAGTCCTTCAGTAATACCTAATAATGATAACCTAATAATAATAGGATAACTCCAAATGGAAAAGTAAGTATTTACAACAAATTAGTTGTTAAATACAGCAGCATCACTCAGACTGCCAGTAGCTGAGGACAAATGTGCCTGAGCCTGATTTTTTGACAGTATATCTGGCTCAGTTTGCCCCCNCCAGTAGCTGAGGACAAATGTGCCTGAGCCTGATTTTTTGACAGTATATCTGGCTCAGTTTGCCCCCCAGTGGCTGAGATAAGAAGCTGGTGTTCAGATGGAGATGCAGCCATGTTCAGGGAAAATTTTCCAAGCCTTTGTCATTTGGAAGAATTGTTACCACCCCAGACTTTCAGCACATTTACACACCTACAAACTCTTTACAGCCATCCAGCGAAGAACCAAAACCTGTTCATATCCATTGTGTTACATTTTTACAACTGTTAGCAGAGAAAAGCCCAAACTAAGAGCTGCCTTATGCAAAACACACAATAGGTACAATACACTTGTCTTACCAGCATGAATCACTAGGTAAGGTAAGGGCTCTGTTTATTTACTCTAGAGGGATGATTGATGAGTTCTAAGTCTAGCATAGACCAATGTAACTCAGAGTGTTGCAGTTATTTACCTTTCCACATAATCTCCTTGCAACTCAACATTTGCCAACAGTGTTGGAGGGATTTTATCCCAGTTCATAGAAGTTCTTTTCTTGGCTTTCCAGAAAAATCCTCCGCAGCTGGCAAAACAACTTCTAGGTAAAATACTTTCACTTCTGCAAAGGAATCATGTGATCATCTGCATTTGTTTGTCTGTCTGATTTTTTGTTAGCAGGATATCTGAAAAAGTTATGGACAGATTTGAATGAAATTTGGGGGACTGATAGATAATGTTGAGAAGAAGAAGTGATTATGTTTTGGAAGCAATCCATATCATATTCTGAATTCAAGATCCTGAAGAATTTTTTAGCCTATAAAATCCTTGGTGGAGGTGTACGCCTTCTTGTTCATTTTTGAGAAGAGGGGATCAAATCAGATGAGTAGGATGAACACTCAGCTACTGTACTTAAAAGCCACAGTCATGAATAGCAACTATGGCAGGTAATACGTATAAAAGTAAAAACAAGCTGACTTTTAAGAAAGATACCGGGTTTTGTTGCCTTTTGTATTGAGGTTCTCTGAAATTAATTAATTAATTATTCCAAAATTATTTGAATAGCCATCTGTTCTGACAAAATGTTTGCTGGCATTAAGATACAGCATAGATGAGCTTTTATTAAACTAATGATCCTGGCTAATGATCCTCATATTTTGTCAGAAAATACTTACTTTTGAGTTTAGCCAGTGAGTTTGCAATATTTTTCAGAACAAGACACCATGAATGACTCATTCTGTGCATTTAATTGGTTCCATGGAATCTGCTCCTTTTGTGCATCACCAGAGAGGATATGCTTTGCTGTGCACTGGACATTTGTAATTCTTTCCTTATCTGATGCTTCGCTTCATGCCTTTTCTTTCCAATTCATTTGTCATTGTATAACTGAGAGGTGTTGGTTTATCTCCCTTTCCGAATGCAATTCAATTAAAACTTAATTTGTCAAAGTGTATTTAGGTAGAAATACTGAAATACAGGATTAAAAACATCTTTTCTTTTTTTTTAATTTTCTCTACAGCTTGTGAAAATGATGCAGTCTTTTCTAAAAGATTTGCTAATGCTGTATGTTTTCATAACTTTTATAAGTTGCTTCAAGTGTCTTCCACTTATAAACTCACTTCGAGTGTCTTCCACTTATAAACTCACTGTCCTTTCAAAATTTTGATTTAAGAAGGTATGTGGTGGGATCACTAAAGATTAGGTCAAATCCACATTTCACCTAATCTTGTGAATGCATGTAATGCATGTAATTGAGTTGTGATAATGAAAATGTCTTTCTTCCAAGTCTTCACCCTCTTTCCAGTTCCAAAGTACTTGATTTTACCTATACATAAGGTATACATACACCAAACAGAGCTCAGAGTAAAACTGCTTCTCCTTTCCAGTGACAGGAGTCATCTGAGGTGGTTTGGGCATCAGATCAGGATGCCTTCTAGGTGCCTCCCTTTGGGAGGTATTCTGGTCACATCCAACTGGGAGGAGACCATGGGGCAAACCCCTAATACACTGAAGGGATTATGTATCCCATCTGGCCTGGCAACACCTTGGGATCCCCCAGGAATAGCAGGAGGATGTGGCCAGGGAGAGGGACATCTGGGCTACTTTGCTTATCCTGTTGTAAAAACTGCATGTAACCTAAACTGAAGCTTTCCATACAGACCTTAATATTACACTAAGTTACAACATATCGTGCTGAAATAGGGGGAAACTGTGTGATACTGACGAAAACAGTGCTAATCTCTAGTGAGACTTTAAAAAAAATGCTGCTGCTGCTGTTAAACAGACAAGATAGGACTGGATCACTACCACAAAAGATTCAAACCCAGCTTTCTAAGGTTTCATGATGTTTCAGGTGCTTTGGGAACCACATACAGTTTTTAACACAGGGGAAATGGAATCTAGTTTCCGGAATTTTTCCCCATGTATCCTGTCTCTCTTAATGCAGTTCTTTATTTTTCCATAAAGCATTTTGATTTGCAGACAGGGTTGTGATACTGATGTGAGATTTTCATGCCTGTGTAAACCAGCAGCCAACATTACATCATATACATACTGTACATATGAAATTCAAGAATGTGACAATTACTTCAAACAGAATAAAAGAAAAGAAAAGAATAACATCGAAGAAGACTTTACCTCCTCCAAAACTAATCAAAAAACAGCCTATCTCCCAGTGTTAAGAAATAATTTAAAATTCCTGGATCCCCTCCTGGATCTGGATCTGCAGCAAATGTTATGGTTTCTTTCCTGGGTACNCACCCACCCCCACCCTTTCACCTAGTTTTATCAAAATTGATTCATAACTTTTGGAGTGATCCTGCAAACAAACAATTGAACAAACAAACCTTTTGTGTTCCTGTTGTGTTTGTGGTTGTAATAAATTGAGCATTTGTTGTGTTTTTATATCAAACCAAATCAAACCAAATATCTTCTCACAGGCACAATTTAAAAAATATAAAAATAAAAAAACCTAAGCTGTGAAAGCTCATCAGTGTAAAATTGTTGGGATTTTGGTTTTTTTTTTGTTGTTGTTGTTTTTTGTTTTTTTTTGCAGGTCTCCCATTGTTGACCATCTTGNGTTTTTTTTTTGTTGTTGTTGTTTTTTGTTTTTTTTTGCAGGTCTCCCATTGTTGACCATCTTGCATCTTTCCTGCCATTTCTCAGGGTGTGCTCTCAAAGAGCCTTAAAAAAAACATCCTATGAAAATCTGATTATCTGTTCCTGTTTGAGTACTCTCTTTCTGCCTCAGTCTCTTTCATCTTCTTCCTCATCGTTTTAAGTGCCATAAAGAGTCCAGGTCAAATGTTTCAGATATGAAGCTCTCTGTAGGTAAGAGGGCTTAAGAGGCTGACTCTCCTCAGAGGCATGAGTTGTCAACGGGTTAGTGAGACCGTTCATAACATTAGTGTCCGGTACTGCTCATACTGTCACACTGAGATAACAAGCAGGAAGAGAGGCAGAGGGAGGGGTGAGCGTGCATGTACATGTGTGTTGCACAATTACAATGTTGTGAAAAAGTATTTGCCCCCTTCCTGGTTTCTTCTATTTTTGCATATTTCTCAGTTGATTGTGTTAGATCTTTAAACAAAATCATTTATTGAAGAAAAAAGCTATCCAACACCTATATCACCTATATGAAAAAGTAATTGTCCCCTAGACTTAATAACTGGTTGTGTCACTTTTAACATCAATAACTGCAACCAAACACTTCTGATAGCTGGAGATAAGTCTTTCACATCACTGTGGAGGAATTTTGGCCATTCTTCTTTGCAAAATTGCTTTAATTCAACCACATTGGAGGATTTTTGAGCATAAATTGCCTGTTTAAGGTCCTGCCACAGCATCTCAGTGGGTATTCAAGACTTTGACTAGGCCATGAGTTAATAGTTAGCATGAGTCAGGATGCAGAGGACAATGTTCCCATTAATAAAATGTAAACTTAAAATGAATTTGATCAATTTTAGGAACATACTAAAACTAAATTTGTGCATAAATACAGTACCTTAGTAAATGTCATTACTGTGATTTACTTTACTATCTCTGCATATGCTGACATAGTTTGTGGTTTCCGAGGACAGGTCTGCGTGTGTGGGAGAGTGGATATGTTCAGCCTCATCAATTGTCCTTTTTCCTTTTTTCTCTTCAAAATTCCTTCTTGAAAAGTAAGAAGAAAAAAAAGCCTAGAAAGTTTTTATGATGCAAACCTACTTGTTATGGCAGAACTAACAACCAACATTTGCCTATTTGTGCTTCAAGTCAGTTTGTGACAGGAATGGTGTTATAGAAAATGCCAAATTAATGAATAACATATTGGACCAGGATATAAAATTGTCTCTTTTAACCTGTTGCTTCCTGCTCTGTGCCTTAATATCCCTTGTGTGCCCTTCAGAGTACCCAAACCCACCACTTCAGACCCACATTTGTTCTTTCTGGCATCAGTCCAAGGAGGCTCTTTATCCTGAGTACCAGGCTTCATGTGAGCAACTCTCTGAAAATAAAACTTAAAAGGTCACTGGTTCAATTACTGGCAGCACTAGTTCACCCAGTAGAGCTCTTAAGATGTAACATCCTCTCTCCTTTTGCTCATTAAATTTGGTCTTAGAGTAAAACGCTAACATTTACATACACATGCTGTCAAAGTCAAGAGTCTTTTGAGGAGGGATCGGAGCTAGATTGCCTGCTTGATTGGTTACCATGGAGACAAAGAAAGAGAGAGTGGCTGGAGTGAATAGGAAAATGAACTGGAGGGCTTGGAATGTAATAGTGATTTCTGATTGGCTTATTCTCAGTACATACAGAAGTATTAGCAGTAGCTTAAACAACTTTTATTTTCTTGAGCTCTTATTGACAAGGTACAGTGTCCTCCACTATATTATCAAACTTGACAACCCTCCCAAACACCTTTGGGAGGGTCTGGGAGGGTTGATTGCAGTTGATTGTAGTTTTGGAGACTTTCTGACCCCGAGACCCAACTAATGACTGCAATTCTCCAGCTGTGATCCTTGGAGATTCTTTGGTCACTCAAACCATCCTCCTCAGCATGGAGGTCAATATAGACACACATCCTCTTCCAGACTGTTTCTTAACATCTCCAGTTGCTCCAAATTTATTAATTATTGCTGTGATCGTGTAAATGGACATTTTCAAACATTTAGCTATTTTCTTATATCCATTTCTTGATTTGTGCAGCTCAACAACATTTTGGCTTACATCATTACTGTGTTCTCAGGTCTTTCCCATTGTGATGGATTACTATGGGAATTTGGCCTGCGTGTCACCTCATATTTATACCCCAGTGAAACAGGAAGTTGAGGGGAACTTAAAAATGTAAAATATGAATGGAAATATCCTTCAGTCACATTTTACTTATATGACTTTCCAGGGGTGCCAATAAGTGGGGCACACATATTTTTAAGAAAAACAAATTGTTTCATGATAAGAATTTATTTTTCCTTCCAATTTTTGTTTTGCTTTTATTTACAAGAGTGCCAATATTAGTGAAGGGCAAGGTGTACAAAAACACTAAATAAAATGCACAATCATGCACTGTATGACCTGATATCACAGGCCATATATAGCCATCAGCTGATAATAGTTGAACACGGTGCAAGATAAAGTTGCTTATCAGTGCAACATAGAGTGCATTTCTCCAAGAATAAGATGCTGCTTAATTCCATGTGCAAATCAGGTCATCTAAATGCAGTGAGGACAAATGAGATGCTGCCTCTGTTGTACTTTTGGAAGCACATTTTATATAGAAGGTTTTATTACTTTTATCTCAGCAACCAGCATCAGCTACTCAATGCCCCATCTGAAATTACCCAAGAAGCTTTTAAAAAAGAAGTTCTTTTTAACAAAAATGACCAGAATAACTTTTTCACATCAATCATATCATTTTTAATCGTAAATATCCAATTTTTGATATTTGTTGACAGAATGTATGAAAATACTCAACATGTAACAAAATATATTACACTGCCACAGCAGAGTATTGTGCTTTTTCTGAGGCTACAGTACAAACTGAGTGTGTTGTGTTCTTAAATCTTAAAATATTAAGATTACATGTGTGATTGTTCATATGTAGATGTTTATTGTTTCAGTATTTGTGTTTGTTTGTGTCAGCTTGGTGAACTGTTTTGTTTGTATAACATCAACATAGTAATGAGTTTGCGCTCCTGCTTCCTGGGTACACGTGATGAGGATAACTACTATTTTGGTTTTGTTGTTTTGTGTTTTTGTGTCCTAGAGCTCTTGTAATGCTCTAATGCTGATGTTTGTTGCCTTAGAGAAAATTTTTAAAATTCATATCACAAAGAAATAATTTAATATAAGCCATCGAATAAACAAAGAAGTTGTCGTTGAGCCCTCAACCGTTCAAGTCACTAGAGTGTAATTACTAAGCACAGCAGGGAGCTTCGTTTCCCTGTGAAATGCAGTTTTGACAAATCTGCATTCGAGTAAGATGGAGACACCTCAAGTGTCTGAGGAAATTGTCATTAAGTGTTCATGTAAACAGATTTTCAGCATGATCCCGCAGGGAGAGAGGAAATTTGGAAAGGCTCCTGGTAATGTTTGAAAACTGGCTATTAGAAAGAGATGGAAAGAAAGAAAAAAAAGAAAGAAAAAGAAAAGAAAAATGAGTGACACTGAATCAAGTATAAATGGAGAGTAGAAGAAAGGTTGAGAGAGGGGGGGGAGAGAGAGAGAGAGAGAGAGAGAGAAAGAAAGAAATATAAAAACTGAACTGATGAAGGAGGAGGAGAGAGGAAGAACTTAAAACCTCAGCATGGCACTTTTAGTGATGAGGTGCTTGGGGTTTTTAGATGCAAGAGTCAGGCATTGCACATTTTCTTAATTTATCTGGTGATAAACACACACATACACACACACACACACACACACACACACACTTGTATGTCGTNTATCTGGTGATAAACACACACATACACACACACACACACACACACACACACACTTGTATGTCGTGCACAGAATACAACTGACATACATATTCAGTGTGCAGACACTGAATGCAAAGCATACCCATGCAAACTTGCTTACACACTTACACCCTCACACCTCACTTCACATGCTTGAACATTTGCACATAAGCCTGAAACACACACACACACATACATACACAATAAGTAATTAATCTTCTATTAATGTGCCACAGAGCATTAAGTTCAACTCAGTGAGCTCAGCACATCTTTCTAATAATGTATTCCTCAAACAGCGAATACACTACAGAAGAAATACAATAAGAAAACAGCGATGGATGGATGGATGGATGGATGGATGGATGGATGGATGGATGGATGGATGGATTCTTAAAAGTATGGGTCACATTTAATGGACTTGTTGAAAATGCATGTTACTGTTAAACGTGTGCATCATGTTTTAAAGGAAAATGCATACTAACTTACTCGTAACTCAAAAAAAAAACAAAAACAGATGATTGTGCATTTCAAGGCCCATTCTGTTGTCTTGAGGTGTACAAAGTAGAGTTCTTCATGGTTCTACTTTGTTTCTAGGAAACGAGACCTGACCCAGACCTGAGTTGGGCTAAGTGCAAATTATCTCCAGTCTAATTGCCTCAGACCTCAGGTCTGTGAGTCAGTATGTGTTATACCTAAGGAGATTAATTATATGTTGTGTCATAATCACAAATGGTGAAAATGTGCTTTTTTTCAGGGGAGATGCAGAGTGTGATCTGAACATGAAAAATGATACAGTTCTTTGACGATGAAAGGAACAAGTTGAAGAAAACCTGCAAATTGATTGGTTGCATTATGCTGCTGCCAGTGATGGTGT
>VXCM01002738.1:97178-99416 GCA_014773175.1 Lucifuga dentata
AGGAGTAGTAGGCCCCTACTAGCCCATTTGTATGGCCTGTTTTGCGCTGATAACGTCGATTCAATGGTTTGATATTAGTCCAATTGGCTGCAAAGGGACATAAGAAGGAGAGCAGCGAGAAGTTAAATCAATGTTGTGACATCAGCGTTGATTTGGATTTGCATGTACTTGTATTTGTTGACATAAAGACAAATCACTGAATGTAGACAAGCCTCCCAGCTTGAAAATGCACACAAATACATACGTACAGTACACGCACACACACAAATACACACAGAGAGTCTCTCACTCACACAGTCACACAGTCAGGCACAAACACACTCATCTCCCTTGCTGAAGTGTGTGTGTGATTGCTGCGATTGCTCTTTGACTGTCAGATTGCAGGGCAGCATTAGTCTGGAAGCCTCATACATTTTGATAGCAACTCAGCATTTCTTCTTTTCTCTGTCTGATCCATCAGTTTCCAGAATGTTAACTTAGGCTGCTTACACATGATCAGTGCTAGATTTGCACCACGCTGGGCAGCACATTCTTTTCTATGGAGCTGAACGTTGCCTCTCAACCTTGCAGTATAGTGCTGCTTTGGGCGACATGCACCACCCTGTTTCTTCACTTTTCCACTATGCTTAAAGTTCAACCACATTCAATTTTGACCCATCTGCTGGCGACCTTTACAAAGTGCAGCCAATGAGTGAATAGCTGTATGTGAATAACAAAATGATCAGTGAGAAACTCATAAGAAATGTAGAGCAGCAAACTCATCTATCTTCCATCCTCATAATTGAAACATTATGGTGACAGCTAACATTTGAGGCGCTGTTACATTTGGATGCCGCTAATGGTTAGCGACATCCAAAGCCAAGTGTAAATTGCATTATTGAGAGTGAGGTGACAGTTGTACCAGTTTTGCAAAGATGCAGACAAAACCAAAGGTGAGCACTCCACCCCCCCCATCCCCCGCCCCCAATCTACCAGCACCACCATACTGCAGGAAGTGATTTGACAAGTTGTCACTGTTTAACTCAGACTTCACTTGAAGGTTTATCTCAGAACTCATCTTGAAACTGAATGCTTCATGCAAACAAATAAATAAATCAAGTAAATTAATTTCTTATCTCATTACTGAGACGTCAGCTTATTCACCAAATACGGACAAAATATGGACACACTTCTAAATACTATCAGTAATTCTGTTTTGTGCTGAACAACCACAGAAATTGGGAAAGACTCCTATACAGACAACAAAAAAACAAACTAATGTTAATGTGAACAGCCATTTGGGATGCAATGTGGAATTGAATTTGGGAAACAAAATTAAACTTGTAGTAGCTTAATGATATACTGTTTGTCAACTGCGAGCTCTCTCACACCAGCTGTAGTTAGTGTGTGTGTGTGTGTGTGTGTGTGTGTGTGTGTGTGTTGTGGGTGAGTATAAGTGAGAGCATCTTTTTCAGACCTGTCAAGATAGTGTTGCAGCTCAGTGACTGACTGATCGGGCGCTCTGATTGGATCCCAGTTGCCAGGATGCGGGACATTAGCCGTTTGATTGGTGGACAGCAAGCTAAGTTTCCTTGGTTTCTTTTTCTAATTTTATTCCCTTTTTAGTAACACATCACAGGTAAACATGTTGGTTGATTTGTTGTTGCTTTTTTTTTAAGCATTGCTGATGGTGAGCGATGGAGAGGTCAGTTCCTCTCTGGAAGTCACTTTGTTTTTGAAGATGTTTCACAAATCAAACAAATCAAATAACGTTTTGAGGTGTCAAAAAGGAGCCATTGGAGAGAAAGGAGAAGGCAGAAAATAAGGGGAAATGGAGTCAAAGGCACCGAAGAGAGGCACACCCACACTCAGCACACACACGCTCAGAAAGAGGAAGGAGCATAAGGCCTGATGTCAAAGGCCAAGACAGAAAGTTTGCTGAAAAAGTTTATCAACAAGTTACTGAAAATGAGTTGCAAAAACATGGAAAAAAGCAAGGGAAGACGACAAGGTCAGAAGAAGGGCCCAGAAAAGATGAGGGGAGAATAAAAATGAAGGACAGGGTCCAGGAAGACATATTCGATCCTGATAATGAGCCATTGTTAAATGTGTTGATAGAAGAAATTTCAGTGGAAGATCTTGAAATTACAGCGACAAGTGTTGAACAGCTGTATGAAGAAGTGCAAAGGGTGGAGAGGACCTGGGAAGAATCTTCTGAAATGGAAAGAGCTGTGAGTAAACTTGAGAGCACGATCCAGG
>VXCM01002739.1:0-27346 GCA_014773175.1 Lucifuga dentata
TTTTTTTTTTTTTTTTTTTGGTTTGTCTGTTTTTCAACATTATTAGGACCACATTGTAAAATCTCCATCCTAAATGCATGGTTTCAGTTTGGATTTAGTGAAATTTTCATTACAGCTGCCTACATTTGCCTTTGTTCTGATTGTTTAGATGCTTCTTGATGTCTGTTCTGCTGTAAGCATTTGAAAACGTGTGTGTGTGGCACATTGTGTTGTTTGTGAACTGAGTAATCTGTGATTGACGGTCAGTTTACTCCACAATAGCAGAACCAGTGGCATACCGTGGGCCTTCTTTACATTGCAGCCTCGCAGCTGCTGCTTATAACTCTGATCTGTGTAGTCATTTTACTTTGATGCTGTTTAAGTAAACCTGTTCCTCCGCTTTGTGTCAGGTCCGTGCTGTCGACGAAATGAACTACGACTTTCAAGCGCTTGCTTTGGAGTCCAGGGGCATGGGAGAGGTACGATGGTTTTGGTCCTAAAATCCTCTATTTTTCCCATTCTACTTCAGGGATAAATTACTAAAATGTATCAATTTACATCCAACATTTTAAGTTTTTAAAAAGGCTAACTCCTTCACTCTTTGTGGATAGAAAGCAAACTGCTGCAAATATCTTTATTTCCAAAGAAGAGGGTATAATTGGTTAGAAGAATCTGTTTCAGTATCCTGTTATGTTATTTTATGTAGAGTTGATGTAACATGCTTTTTTAATTATTATTTAAATATATATATATATATATAGCTTCTGCCACCAAAAAAGCTTTGGGATGATGAGCTGGCAAAGGAAGGAAGAAAAGGGATGATTCTTGGAGAAGAATGGAGGGACACGGCCTGGGGAACGTCTCGTAAGTAGCTCCTTAATTTTTTTGTGTATTTTTCATGCTGTGATTATTATTTTCATTAAGATAGGATATCTTTCATGACTTCCCGNAAAATCTGACACCCACTCTGGATGAACATCATACGCGACCCATTAACCATGAATTGTGTCATGTTTAACTGTGTTTTTTTAACCACCTGTGTGTAACCAAACTACACTTTCCATCTTACCGTCTGACATTCAGATCATTCAGTATCTCAGCCAATCATGGTGCAGCGGCGACCTGGCCAGAGTTTCCATGGGAACGGTGATGCCAGCTCTGTGCTTTCACCTCGTTCAGAAGGAGGGGGCCTGGGGGTGAGCATGGTGGAATATGTACTAAGCTCTTCCCNCCTCGTTCAGAAGGAGGGGGCCTGGGGGTGAGCATGGTGGAATATGTACTAAGCTCTTCCCCTGGTGACAAGATGGATAGTCGCTACAGGAACGGCGGCTATGTAAGCACTGAAACCAACCAGCCAATGTTGCAATGTTAAAAAAAAAAAATTATAGNTTTTTTTTTTTTTTTTTTTTAAATAAATACAGGGTGGAGGAGATGCTGACCAAGATGGGAGAGAGAAGGGTGATGTCCAAGACAAAGTTTCCCCTTTTGAAGAGGACAAGAGTCCAGAGATGAAGGTGGGAGAGGAGAGCGATCCCTCTAAATCCAACGGGAGAGGCCTGCTGAATGGCATGGACAGAGACTGCAAAGACTTCAAGTAGGTTTTTCCTTTTGCGGTGACGTCAACTTCTTTGGATGCAGTATAATTACAGAGTGTTTGGGATGACATAGCTATTTGATGAAATTACTTGAACCAATCTGTTCACTTTAAATTATTTTAATTTTAAGTTTTAATCTTGGTGATCTGCCTTAGTTGGAAGAAACAAGACTAAATCACCCGATTTAAATCAAAAATGACCCCAACATTTCGGGCCTCTTATTTAATATTAGTAAAGAGCCTGTACTAGTTGTGAAATAAGGAGTGGTATTGCGGAGACCAGGAGGAGTAATTATGATGACCTCAGTCTTAGAATTACTGAGCTGAAGAAAGTTATTGGACATCGAACTCTTGATATCAGACAGGAAAGACATGATGGAGGACAAGTCATTTACACCAGGCTTTAGTGGGACATATAGTTGCGTGTCATCTGCTTAGCAATGGAAATGTACATTGTGTTTACGGATGATTTGTCACAGTGGAAGCATGTAAATAGTGAATAGCAAGGGACCCAGAATAGACCACTGAGGAACCCCACAGAAGAGTGGAGCACTCAAGGCTTCACCAGTTTCCACAGAGAAGGACCTCTTGGTCAAGTATGAGACAAACCAGTCCAGCGCCCTATCGCTAATGCTGAAAAAAAGCATAAAGCACTTTTAATTGCATTAACTTGTATGAAAGGTGCGATATAAATGAAGTTTGATTGATTGAACAGATTAGCCTGGCATTGTATATAATGTCAATCCTAAGTATGAAGTCTAAAGACCATGTAAATCTCTAAATGTTAGAGTAAGGAAATATAAATGTAAAGCTTCATGTTATGTTTTTTTTTTTTTTTTTTTTTTTTTTTTTAACACACCAGGTTCTGTGTTTAAGTTTGTCCTAACACAAGCGTTGATGTTTAATTACGCAGCCCAACCCCTGGAAGCCGTCAAGCTTCCCCCACTGAGGCCGTGGAGCGGATGGGTCCCAACCAGACCAGTTTGGAGATGATGGGACAGCACCACCCTCATGTCCTCCAGCAACCCAACCCCATCCATAACAAAGCTCCAGCTGAGGACTTCCACAACCAAGAGGCCCAGAACATGGGCGGTNAACCCCATCCATAACAAAGCTCCAGCTGAGGACTTCCACAACCAAGAGGCCCAGAACATGGGCGGTATGGAGCAACAAGCCGGCGTTGAGTCCCTCCAGTTTGACTACGCCGGGAACCAGATTCAGGTAGACTCCTCAGGCACTCCAGTGGGATTGTTTGACTACAACTCTCAGCAGCAGGTCAGTCACAAACATGATCTATTATAACATTTAATAATGAGTTTGTCCTGCCAATTCTGATCTTTTGTTTTGTTTTTTGTTTCCAGTTGTTCCAGAGATCTAATCTGACTGTTCAGCAGCTCACTGCAGCTCAACAGCAACAATATGCCCTGGCTGCAGCCCAGCAGCAGCATCTTGGTAAGTCTCTTTGTTAGGTGTGTACTTGTTAAGTGCTTTGTGCGTCTCATGTTGAGTCATCTGATCTGACAGTGCTGTTGCATAAACATTTTGAATGAAGAGTTGATCAGGAAACATGAATTACATCACTGTTCCTCAAATTACGCAGCTGGCCTCGCTCCCGCATTCGTGCCAAATCCTTACATCATTAACGCCCCTCCTGGAGCGGATCCCTACACTGCCGCCGGGCTGGCAGCAGCAGCCACGCTCGCAGGTTAGTACACAGCTCATTTTTTAAAAAAAGCCTGTTAAAAATATATTCTATAGGCAGGCATTTATATAATCTGACTCTTAGTTTAATTTTTGTAAATGAAGTCTTTATAGTTTTCTGAAATAATGCTTTGAAATTGTTATAAATTTTAATTACTTCTCATTGTATTTTAAGTACCATTAATAAGTGTATTTTTTTATCCCCTTATTTGTTTTACTTTTCTTTTTTTAAATTACATATGCTCATGAACAGCAGCATGTCTTCAATCCTGATAAACTGTTGTACTGTACTTTATATATATAGAGTTTTCTTGAGCATCATGTTTTTGTATGATTCTGTAGATTGATTGTTGTCTGTCTCTTTGTAAAGCACTTTGTAACTGGAGTTTTTGAAAAGTCTCAGTCAGCCAAAAGAGATACAGCAGTATTTATTTTATTTTTTTTTTGTTTGATCCAGGCAACTGTGGTTGAGTCAGAAACTACTGTATTGGTTTGCTAAGATCTGATTGTTTGTCCTTCAGGCCCTACAGTGGTTCCACCGCAGTACTATGGCGTTCCTTGGGGCGTGTACCCAGCTAATCTCTTCCAGCAACAAGCTGCGGCAACTGCCAATCACTCGGCAAATCAACAAGCATCCAATCAGGGACCAGGGCCGGGCCAACCGCAGGTAAGTTATACTTGATGAGCAGGTTTATATACTCAGCCTGGCACTTCCCTTCAGATTAATACTTAATTGGAATATAAACCCAAAGCATACTGACGTTCTTATCAAGTGTGGATTATGGCAGGGGTTCCCCAGGGTTTTTATGATGTCAAGGACCCCTAAATTGTTGCATTCTGCAGCTGCGCCTCCCCGATCCCACCTACGGAACATATTACCCAGCACAAGGAACAGTAAAATCTGATTAGTTATTCATATTTGCAGCATACTTTCAATCAAATTTATTCACTCAGTATTAGTTTTCAGTATTCAATATTCAGTATACATTTGAATAACATTAACCACAATATTCAATATTAACTACATTCATCTGATCAGCATTTCTTTCTTACATTTAAAAAATTCAGAGATTTTTCTGCCTCACCTGAGTGTTTTTGTTTGTGTCTTTAAAAGTTTAGAAAGTTTTAAACAGTCATTGGAAAGGTTCTCGAAACAGAGAACACACTTTGGGATAGCATGTTCATCTTTCCTCTTTGCTACGGTAAAACCAGACTTGACACTACAGGCCAGAAGTTTGAGGCCTACCCCAGATTTAGCATGACCAGACTGTGTAGCAAGTTAATCCAAAATGATGTGGGAGAAGGCAGACAGCAGCTATTGAGGAGAATGTTAAAACACATCAGCAGGGAGTTGGAACACAACTGGAGTGATGCACTAATCCAGACTGATGCCTTCATTAAAATCATTTCTTAAGCCATAGTGACTATATAATGTGCTCTTGTTGACAAATTCTTCTTGAAAACTAATTAGTTACATTTATTTTATATATTTTTGTCATTTCCTGTGCAATAAATTCTAAAACAAAGTGTATTGATAATTTTTTTATTTTTTTTAAATCTGGAGGTGGCGTCAAACTTCTGACCTGTAGTGTACTTGCAGTGTTTCACTCTAGCCTGTGTTTTTTTTTTTTTTTTTTTTTTTGCCGCTAGGCTGTTATCATCTACTGTATCTTAATCAGGTGTACTCCTTTTCAGAAACTTATTCGTCATTCAAAGATTGTGAGGTAGCTAGTGAGCGAGCTGTACAACGTTATGATAGCTGCTTCCATTAGCTTGCTAGCTAGTGTAACGTATGGTAACCTCGGCAACTTCCTAAAGCAGTAATGAGGTTGTCAGACGATGGACTGATGAAAAATGCCACCCGGTTAACTAAATGTGGTTGAAATTGAAATAAAAAAAAACAGGACATTGCTTATTCTTGTCATAAAAAATATTTTAAGATCCTAATTTTATTTATTTGTTTTTACAACCCCACCCCCACCCCCTTGCAGCCCCCACTTTGAAAAAGGATCATGGTACATTGTAATTGAAATACAAGCAGCATTTGAATTTTTTCTGTGAAGAGAACAGTTTCAACAACACTTCTCACATGCAAAACAATTGCAGTAATGGATTTGAATTTGCAGCTGTGCAGTTGTGTCCTAGTTTAAATAAGGCAGACGTGCTGCGTGGAAGAATCCCGCTGGCTACTTTAATGGCTGATCAGAAACGTTTAAGATATCTGCAGCCGGATTTAATCCCACGTCGGCGTTCAACTTTGATTGCTGAATTGTGACAGCCTATGGTGACATCCTCGCCGTCTTTTCTAGGTGATGCGTACAGGAGCCAACCAGCGTCCTCTTACGCCTGGACAGGGCCAGCAGAGTCAGCAGGAGTCTCTGGCTGCAGCAGCTGCAGCAAACCCTGCACTGGCATACGCTGGAATGTCTGGTTAGTATATGACTTAACCATTTTAAACCATTTAAAGACACTAACAGCCAAATGCATCTATCTCAGCTACTCGATGTTCTCTATGTTCTCTACTCAAGCATTTCGTCTTGTATGGAATTTGAAATGATCAGCTTCACCTTTTACTGTATTCTGCGGTTGATGATCTACACGTTTAGTTGCTTTTGAGCTTCGTATAATTGCCACACGATGTTGGTCCTTTCTTGTTTGAGATTAATTTTTGCTACTAAAACACCTCCCTTTTTTAAGGATTTTAGGCAGAACTCATAGAACACAGCGCCAGACTTAATATGCCATCCATCCATTTTCTAAACCCATTTGTCCTGTTGAGGGGGGCTGGAATGAGAGCGTGAATGAGCCTGTCTCTGTGTCAGCCCTACGATAGACTGGCGATCTGTCCAGGGTGTACCCCGCCGCTCGCCCTGTGACCGCTGGGATAGGCTTAATATGCCAGTAAGGATAAATATCGTCAGGCAACCATGTTCGTTTGTCTTGAAAGAGGTGTTACTCCATTATTAAGTACAAAATTAAGACCTGTTTCGGTCTGGTGGTAAATTTCAGCAGTATGAAATCTGGGTGACATTTTAAGCTGTATTTCCTTCACATGTATTAGCGGTCAATGCATTTGATATTTAATCTCATTCAGTTGATTAATCAGTTTATTTCAGTGCAAATTTTGATCTGATCTTGCACATCTCAAATCCTTGCGCTGGACTCCTGTTAATGTTTATATGCTGCTGCAGCTCTCTCCTTGCTCTTTAAACATGGAGCTCTAAAGCTGAGAATTTAAGTTTGCTTTGCTGATTCAACATGTGAATTGTGCTTTGACAACAGAGGAAGCAGTACAAAGCTCTTTAACATGAAGCTGCTCATTAATACATGCTTTCATTGCTTTTAACTGTGACACACCTCACAACATGTCTGTAATGGAACAGCTAATGAATATGACATAACATTTTACCTTTAGTAACCTGTAATTGTTGTCACCTTTTTTCCTCCACATTGCCTCAGGTTATCAAGTGCTGGCACCCGCAGCTTACTATGACCAGACTGGAGCCCTGGTTATGGGTCCTGGCGCCCGAACTGGTCTAGGTGGGCCTGTTCGTTTAGTCCAGACGCCTCTCCTCATCAACCCTGCTGCAGCACAGGCCGGTGAGTATTATTTCACCTTTCACTGTAGATAATTCAACATGGAGAGAGAAAGCTAGGAAGAATACATATATTCTAGGGCTGGCGTCAGTTTTTGTGATTAATGTGGACTGTTTAATGCATTTTAAAAAAATGAATGCTGTTATGAAGCATTCGTTTTTTCACTTCTTGAGACTATGCTAATGTTTTCATTTTTCCCCAACTTCCTGTGGCTAACATTACATGCTCATGCTTATTATAGAGAATGAAAAAGACAAGACTTTTAGGTGGAGAATTCTACTTTAAAAGTTACCAGATGGCTCTTTAGAAAAAAAACAAAAGTAATATGCACGTTTTGCAAAGCTGGATTTAATTATCACCAAAGCAATTTGTCTTTGATGTATCACCCAAGAGTGAAACACCAGGTGCTACTGAGGCATCGGAACGCTCCACTAGTCTACTTTACTACTACAGTGGTACTGGAGGTTATTAGCCGAACAAACATGTTAACGTAACAGAGGCTTTAGCTAAATGGAAGATAAAAACTGTTGTCCTGTTAACACAGCAGAAGACAGTGGGCTGAGAGAAGTCATCTTCTGTTCGAGCCTTTTTTGAAGGCATTGACATTCAGATTGTACTTGCTCAAGTAGTATTGTGTTGGAAATGAATAATCACAGGTTATATAAGTTTAAAAAAAAAATTCCATTAGACATATATTATTTAAAATATACTTCCTTTGCATTGATTCTACATTAATTTAGTGATTCAGTTTATCATGTTTACAAGTTTCTGTGATTAATCACAGAAAACTCTGCAGTTAATTAATGAATTTTTTGAAATCAATTCACAGCCCTAATACATACATACATGTATGGTGTAAATCTGTTGCCTGTGGATTTTATTTGTATCAACTGAAAGGCAAATAATGAAGCCCTAAATGCACGTAATAGTTATTCTTCCTCCCCCAGCCTGTTACATGCTTGTTCAGATGTGAAGCAGACTGAAAGTGATGAAAAGTCAAGTTAATCTGTATCACTCGAGGCCACATTGACCCGACTCAGCCACAGCTATGTCGTTATCTCTGCGACAGCCTCTCCTCTTCTTTTTACCTCCTCACCCTCCCCTCCCTATCTCATTCTCTCTCTCTTTCTCTCTCTCTGTCTCCGCTATCAGCTGCGGTGTCGGCATCAGGCTCTGGTAACAGCATGTCTGGTCCAGCCAATGGGTTGTACCGCTCCATGCCTCAACCTCAACCCCAGCCGCAGCAGCAGCAGGCCCCCCCACCCAGCAGCGGCCTGCCCTCCAGCTCCTTCTATGGCTCCGGATCGGTCCCTGCCANAGGCCCCCCCACCCAGCAGCGGCCTGCCCTCCAGCTCCTTCTATGGCTCCGGATCGGTCCCTGCCACCTCCCAGAGCAGCTCCCTTTTCTCTCACACCTCTGCTGCCCCCCCGCCACCCAGCTCCTCCCTGGGCTTCAGCAGCCCCGGCGGCTCCCTTGGCGTGGGCCTGGGTTCTGCTCTCGGAGGCTTCGGCTCTTCTGGTCGGTGGTTAATCACAACTTGGAAATAAAGACAAACTGTTATTTTTCACGTACTATCTTTTGTTTAGTTTTTCTTCGCATTGAGAAGCATCTCAGCATTACATCCAGTTTCTATGTGATGAAATTGTTTGCTAATGCTTTTAGAACTGCTTATGTGTGTGTTACGATTCTCATTTTTTCCTTGTTCATTTTCTGTGTTTGGGTGATCAGGGCTGTTTTCTCATAGGTTCTCCATCATTTTCTTGCAGTATCAAGCTCCAGTAGCAGCAGTGTGTCTCGCAGGGATTCCCTGTTGGCAAGTTCAGACCTGTACAAACGTGGCGGCAGCAGCTTAACCCCCATCGGTCAGCCGTTCTACAACAGCCTGGGTTATTCCTCCTCACCCAGCCCGATAGGCCTCACGTCTGGTCACTCCCCGCTCACCCCCCCGCCTTCTTTGCCCTCTTCTCATGGATCCTCTTCCAGCCTTCACCTAGGTAAGCCCAATTCATTCATTCAGAACTTTATTATGCAAAAGTTGGTTTATCAAGCATTTCATCTGTACCACTTTACCTACAATATGGAACAAAGCAATAAGGAATTAGGATTTTCAGGCAGTGAACCTTGAAGTAATTGTTATAAATGTCTAATATTTGGTAGTTTCATCAAAGCATTTCTCTTCCTTTATGTGATAATATCTTGTATTACAGCTGTATTTGCAACAAATACAATGAATATTTCATTTGTTTGGAACCTTTTTTAAATCTCTTAAAGGACCATACTGGTCATTTTGCATGCTTGAGCCTAATATATTCAATTTTTACACATGTAACGTTACTGAAAGTCATTTCCCAGAACATACTACTGGAACCAATGTTTTTCCTACCTTCCAGACCACCATTGGTTTCAGTTCATTCTGCTATTAAAATCAACTTGTTGATACTTGAAACATTCTTGGGATAGGTAATCCATCATCGCCAACAAGACAAGTATTCACGTTTTTTTTTTAGAAGTTACATAATTTTAGCGTTTAAGCGCAATAAAAAGCGTGGAGTGAATGTATGTCTCCACCAGGGAATATAGTCCCAAAAGAAGACCTGTGTTTATTAAAAAATTCTAACGACCGTGACTTCATAAGGCTTCATAACTATTAGCTGTCTTTTTCATAACTATTAGCTATCTATTAGCTATCGTAACTATTATTATATTATCGATTTTTAAGGTGGGTGTATCGCTTGAATATTTGATTTTGAAAGATTAAGAGATTTTGCAAAATATCAAGAAAGCTGAAATATGGTTTTATCCTTTAGGAAATGATTGTCAGTAACATAACATGTATGAAAATTGAGTTTATTAGCTCAAACATGAAAAATGGGTGGTATGGTCCTTTAAAGCTATTTTGCCAAATAGATATTTAACACTGCTTGATGTTGAAGCAGGCTTTGTTCCAATTCACTTTTTAAAAGCGTAAATATTCTTTAAGACCAATACCTGTGCAGTTATTGGTAACCTGCGCTAAAAGTGTTTTTAATAACCTCGCCTTCCTTTAGCGCTGCATTTATGACCGCATGGAACGACACAACTCAGCGTGATAAATCAAAACTTTGTATGTGATATTGGACAAAATAAACAAACTTGACTTGAAAAACATTAGCTGATAAATTTGAACATAGTGCTCAACTCCCACCACCGCGATGGTTCCGCTCACCATTTTTCCGCGATGTAATCCCAGGTGGCTTGACGAATGGCAGCGGGCGGTACATCTCTGCCGCACCTGGAGCCGAAGCCAAGTACCGGAGCACCGGCAGCACATCCAGCCTCTTCAATTCCAGCAGCCAACTGTTCCCTCCGTCCCGGCCACGGTACAGCCGCTCCGACGTCATGCCGTCCGGACGCAGCCGTTTATTAGAAGACTTCAGGAATAACCGCTTCCCCAACCTCCAACTCCGCGACCTGCCTGGACACATGGTGGAGTTCTCTCAGGACCAGCATGGATCCAGGTAGCTTAAAAATACAGCTCTGTTGTCCCACTTCCATTGCGCTAAGATCTTGTAAATGGCATAACTTAACAGAAGAGTTAAATTGAACACTGAAAGTGACTAGTTTCTTAATTTGACAGTGAAACTCTTTGTTCTGATTGTGTTCTGTTAGATTTATCCAACAGAAGCTGGAGAGGGCTACTCCCGCCGAGAGGCAGATGGTGTTTGGAGAGATTCTGCAGGCCGCATACCAGCTGATGACTGATGTNTCCCGCCGAGAGGCAGATGGTGTTTGGAGAGATTCTGCAGGCCGCATACCAGCTGATGACTGATGTGTTTGGGAATTATGTGATCCAAAAGTTCTTTGAGGTCGGGAAAGTTACTGCAATTCACGAACATGACAGTTTGTAAAACATTGGCTCCATTTTGTGTACGCCCTCTGAAGGCAAAGGCTTTACACTTTGCTGCTTGTGTGTTGTGTCGTGCAGTTTGGAAGTGCGGATCAGAAGCTGGCTTTGGCAACGCGTATCCGTGGACACGTCCTGCCACTGGCACTGCAGATGTATGGTTGCAGGGTCATTCAGAAAGCTCTGGAGTCCATTTCCTCTGACCAGCAGGTAATTGTAAGTGAGATTTCACTTCTTTTTTTAACAACATATTTACTAACTGCGTCACATCGTCTTTTTATAATAAATGAAACCTGTACCGGTCTTAAAAATCCAACACAATATTTGTTATGGCACAATTTCAACCCCCATTCCCTACAATCTGGATTTCAGAGCGACATTGTCCGTGAGCTGGATGGCCATGTTTTGAAGTGTGTGAAGGACCAGAACGGGAACCACGTGGTGCAGAAGTGCATCGAGTGTGTCCAGCCTCAGGCTTTACAGTTCATCATTGACGCCTTCCAGGGCCAGGTGAGATTACTGTTGTTATTGTCTGTGGAAATGAAACTGTACCTCTACTGTAGAATTGAACAAGTGAGGCTGGTCTGTTTTGATTACGTTTAAAGCTGCTGACTTGATATTTAAAAAGCGTTGTCTTACGGTGCTTTCTCGTAATAAGTGGTGCACTGAGTGGCATTCCATTATTGTGTTTTTGGAGCTGAGCAGTTGCTCGGATTCTCCTCTCCTCTGCTGCGCTCAACTAATTCAATGTTAACCTGTCTGTCGGCTGCTTTTCCAACATGGAACCAATGACAAAAAAGTTGTATGCAGAAAGCGACGCAGCAGTTGGATGAACAGCTCATAATTAGTGTAGAGCGGTTTCTATGTTGTACAACACGACTTTAAAATCATACCATGATCTGGGCAGAGAGGCAACTGCATGGCAAAATGTCAGCAGTCAGACGGGGCTTCCAGGTTTGTAAATAGGCATACAGGCAGTCCCCGGGTTACAAACGAATTCCTTCCCCACAGCTGTTCGTAAGTCGGATTTGTACGTAAGTCGGAACAGTTACGTAGGATGCATTTCTAGCATATATATTTTACCTTTTTGTGCATAAGAAACCAGATTTACGCTTTGGAGGCATGGTCACGAAGGGTACAAAAAAGAGAAAAAGGCCGGGGGGGAGGCAGCGTAGCGTTTCACGTTAACATCCAGCAGAAGCAGTTATTTTCCTGCTATTCCTTGTATATCTCCAAGAGCAAACGTCCCAGAAAATCTCCCTTATTTTTTATGTGGCCCTTTGACTGAGAATGAAATTTTATTGGCCTCCCGTCCTCATCAAAGTTGCCCATCCCTGATCTAAGTCATAGCCAAGGATCATTTACTTACATAAATGTGATATTTCAGGTTTTTAATTTTTAATAGAAAAAAATTCAAAACCCTTTATTATTATTATTATTTTTTTTTTTGCTTCATCAACATGGAGTATTACGTTATGATTGATGAAGAAAAAAATGATATTCACACAATATATCTTTATAACAAAGTGCTGTTTGTGTATCTGCTGATTAATTCATCCAGAATGATTCCACTTTGCACCCGTTTCCCTTTTTATCTAGATTAGTACCACCCTGACATTTTATTCACAGCATGCCATTTATCCCACTACTTACATATTAACCTTCTGTCAACTGTACGCCCTTTTATTTTATTTGCAGGTGTTTGTACTTTCTACTCACCCCTACGGCTGCAGAGTGATCCAAAGGATTTTGGAGCACTGCACCCAGGAGCAGACTCTGCCCATCTTGGAGGAGCTGCATCAGCACTCCGAACAGCTCGGCCAGGTGAGCAAATTGGGTGGTGCATCTTTTTTTTNTTTTTTTTTTTTTGTATTTGTTTTTTTTTTTAAAAAGCCCAAACTTGATTTCAGGTGCTTTTCGTGTTGGCTATATGTGACTGATCATCGTTGAGTCGTGCTTGTCGTTCTGTTTGCACGTCTGTGTTTGGAACTGAATATTTTCAGCCATTGTTTTGATGTGTAGCTTGTAGTCTGATAAATGTAATGTGATTCTACTGTTTTAGCTGTCATTACATCTGGCATTTTGATGTGATTATTTAAACATCCACCCTGCTACCCTCCACTTATTCCATCTAGAAATATCAAGGCGTATCATTGGAGATGACACCCAAAACATATTATACAGTGTCCCGTGATGCACTGTTCAAGGTCAGAGCAATTTGCCTCTCTCACGGACGTCCCTGTGCTCCCTTCCTCCTTCCCTTTATCTTTTCTTTCGTTCTGAATCTGATTTAACACGTAGATCATTCTCCCAACTTTTACAGACTGCCTCCTAACCCACTGAGCTGCCTCCCGTTTCCTGCTCCCCCCTCCTTCCTCTTGCTTTGCCTCAATCAGACTATTATGCCACAGAGGATTCACAAGCAACAACCTTCCCTGCTGTCTGATTTTCCCTTTCTTTGGCCTGCAGCATCTCCCGATCGATTTGTTTTTCTTTGTTCGTCTTATTGGATTCAGTTGTTTAGTAGAAGATCCCCAAGACCAGTTTGAAACTCAGCTGAAATGTGGAGCATGTTAAAACACCTGCAACTTGAGCTTGAGCTTTTAAAGGACGATAGTGGTGGTTTTGCATTTTTGAGTCCAGTAAATATGTTGCATTAGTGACAATCATTTTCCAAAAAAATATTACTGGTACATTTTTGAATAGTTTTTCCTACCTTCTAGACCGCCATTGTTTTCAGTTCATTCCTCTACACAATAAAAATCAAGTTTGTAGAGACTTGAAATCCATCACAGCAAACCACACACTGTTATTATTTTTTTTGACCAAATTACTTAATTTAATTGATCCAACACGGACCTACATGGATGAAAATGTGTGTCTGCCAGGGAATATAGTCCCGGGAGAAGACGGCTTTTACCAGAGAAATTAAAAACTTCTGCATGCGAAAAATTTTAAGGTGAGTGTATCACCTGAACATTTGATGTAGAAACATTAGGGGATTTGGGAAAATAACACAAAAACTAAAACTCAGTTTTATATGTTGGAAAATGGTTGTCAGTAATGTAATGTGTATGCGGGGTGGTATTTATTGGGCTCAAACATGCAAGACCACATGTATGGTCCTTTTAAGACTTACAGCCAAGCTTCAGCACAAAATGGTTTTGTATAATTCGAAGTCAAATAATTCAAATTGGAACGTGGTTCACTTCAGCCAGGCAACAAATAACCAGCAGATCGACTCAGAAAGCCTCTATTACCTGTTTGTCAGGTGAGTTTTTGTCTCCATCTTGCCACACTAAAAATCACACCCATAACTGTCTTATCACCCATTTCTGAAGGGGCAAAGGTGCTGCTGGTTGTGTTTGTCTGGCCAACAACACCCCAAACCAGCAGCATCTGCTTTGTCTGACCTTCCGCAGTGATGACGCAAGGGTAACCGTAAGACTACAGACAGGGTGTCACTCATTTCGTCTTCCTGTCATTTTAGAGATGCATGATTTACCCTCACACCAATTAAAACCAGCGGTGAGCAGTAGTGCATGAGCATCGATCACGATCAAAAGGCGTCTGCCCGATCCTTTGTGATTAGTAAGTGTTGACTCGCTGACACGCATGCGTTGTTCTCACGCCTCCGCTGCTGCCGCCTGCAGGATCAGTACGGTAACTACGTCATTCAGCACGTCCTGGAGCATGGCAGGCCAGAGGACAAGAGCAAGATCGTGGCAGAGGTTCGTGGGAAGGTTCTTGTCCTGAGCCAGCACAAGTTTGCAAGGTAAGCCACATTTTGTGTTGTACAAACAGCTCGTTAACTATTACAGAAATGCTCACAATCAGTTTGCTTTGGTTGGGGATCAGACTCATCACTGTCTGCAGAGAACTTGACCTTTTATTTAAAAAAACAAAAAAAAACAAAACAAAACTAACTTTACATGTTTAGGAAAAGGGAGATTTCTACATTCATTTACTCTGAGGTCCAGTATGAATGAATTAAATTTATGAATATGCCATACTGCAGCACCAGGCATTGCTGCTCTTTAGGTTCACATGGACTATGAATGCAATGTGGGCAAATCCCAAAAACTATTGCAAATATCTCAGTCAGCAGAACTGAGACACTAAGCTAGCTGTCACTTCTGAATTAGCTGCCAATAAAGGCTTTTCCATCTGTATAAATAATAATCTATAATAAAGGCCACTTTCCGTCTCTCCCCAGTAATGTTGTTGAGAAGTGTGTGATCCACTCTTCGCGTGCAGAGAGAGCTCTGCTGATAGATGAAGTGTGCTGCCAGAAGGATGGCCCGCACAGCGCCCTCTACACCATGATGAAGGACCAGTACGCCAACTACGTCGTCCAAAGGATGATTGACATGGCGGAACCTGCTCAGCGTAAGATCATCATGCACAAGGTTGGTAAACCAGTCAATATTTGTCCGCAACTGCACAGTACCGATGGAGGCCTCCAGGGCAGAGATCTCAAAACTTGGGCTTGTGATTTAGATGTACTGACCCTTTAAAGTCTTCAGGTTTGCCAGGTTCAGCTTGTAATCTTTGAAAAGGCTCTTAAAACAGTTTGTTTGTGGGAGTGCTAAACCCTGCAGATGACTTCTTTGTTGGTAGACAGATGTACTATGGCTGGAGGACATTAAGAAACCTGAGCGAGAGTAGTGGAAAAATTGAACTTTTCAAAACAAAAAAGTGTCAGATTCGTAATAAATGGAATTTTGCAAATTTCAAAAAGATAATTTGTCAATATTCTATGCATGGAAATGCTTTTCTTTAGTGAAAAATGACTGACTCGTGCCCCTCTCTTCCTTTTCAGATCCGGCCTCACATTGCCACTTTACGCAAGTACACCTATGGGAAGCACATTCTGGCCAAGCTAGAAAAGTACTACATGAAGACCGGGTCTGAACTGGGTCCCATTGGCGGCCCGACAAACGGCCTCATGTAGTCACTTTGACACCCTGGATCCCCTGCTTAAGTCGAGGAGCCCCAAACCCCCTGTTCTGTGAGAGATGCTCCTTAGCCACAGGGCCTTTGACACCCTCTGTTGTCCCATTTTCGGAGAATTACCAAAAAAGAAAAAAAAAGAAAAAGACAAGTCAATTTCACCTAAGAACGCTGTGACATCTGACTCCTGCCACTCTGCCACTCCTGGTGCAGATCCCCAGCATGGCCACCAGGGGGACGCACAGTCAGCAGGCTGTTTTTTGTTGTTTTTTTTTTTTTTTNTTTTTTTTTTTTTTGTTTTTTTGTTTTTTTTTCCTGGGTAAAGCACAAGCCCGTTGTTAATTATGTAACTGATGTATCTGATTAGTTTTCATATTATCTTGTACATTTAGTTTTTTACCATGTAAATTCTCTGTAGAAAAAACTACTTATACACATTTGCTGAAATTTGCAATTCTTACAATTACACCAGCAAGTGACTTTATAAGGCAAAATTCTTTACAAAAAAAAAAAAAAAAAAAANCCATGTTTTTTTTTTTTTTTAAACCAGACTTATCACATACCAATCTAGGCAATTGAATACTACATTTGTGTAGTATCCCGTGTATGGGGAAGGGTTTCCCACGCCAAAGCGGCTGATTGATTCTTTTCGAAATAGAACTACACAGTTATGATGGATCTAAACCTTCCTGTCCACAGGTGATTACTATGTGCCAATGAGTAAGTCACCTGTTGGTCTTAAGACCAGATTGCTTGCTTGGCTTCGGGGATCGGTGCTTTAGCCTCGGGTAGCGCGGTGGCTTTTTTTTCTTGCCTCTTTTGCTCCCTCCTTTTTGCTTGCTGAATGGGAACGTGCCCTTAACCCTGCTGACAGGCCTGATGAAATCCGAACAGTTTCGGTACTACAGCAGAGCAGAGTGACTCGCTGCTGCTGCATCCGCCGAGCCCAAAAATGAACTGTCGATTTCCCTCAATCAGGTTACGCAAGACGAGAGCCGCCGTNCCGCCGAGCCCAAAAATGAACTGTCGATTTCCCTCAATCAGGTTACGCAAGACGAGAGCCGCCGTCATCAGATAGAAGCAGAGCATGAGGTTTGGTTGTACAGCGGAGGTGTAATCTTATGAAATGACCGTAGTGGGGGAGGGGGGCTTCTGTGGAGTAGTGGGTGGGAGTGGGGTATGAGTTGGCATGCTGTGACAGGTTTTAATACTTGGAATGATTTTTTTTTTTTNTTTTTTTTTTTTTTTTTTCCTTTATCATGTTTTGCGTAACAGCTTATCTGTCTTGTAGTTTGAGATGAACACTGCCCTAGAAACGGTATCTTTATGTACTGAAAAATCATGCGTAGAAGTAGTTTAGCGATGTATTAGCATCTTTATGTATGAGTAAATTGTTGCTTTTTGGCTCGGGGCTTGCAGCAACGATGGAACCCCCACCGCCTGAAGGTCAGAGTAGTTAGGGAAAAACAAATGTCGTGAAGTGAAGCATATACAGTGTACTGCTGTGTACACCAGAGTTAGAACGAATTAGAACTCGTGGGATAAATGGAAGAAGGATGTCGCAAGAACCCGTTGTGGTTCTGTTTTTTGTTTTTTTATTTTTTTTATTTGGTTGGGTATGTAAGTGCATTGGTGGAGGCCGGTGGGGTCGTCAAAAGCTATACAATGCTCGTAGTGATGGCTTCTTTGCTTTATATGAATAATTGTAGAATATATGTAGTATATATGTGCAGTTATTAAGTGTAAGTTTATTAGTTTAATTGAAATGTCTATTTGTGGTGTTTGACAGGCCTTGCTAAATTTGTAGTGATACTTTTATTTCGTCTGTACAGATGTACATTTGTAAACGTTGATGCTGTAAATGGGACGTCTTTTACACTTTTTGGGGAGAAAGGCAAAAATGTGCATTTTTGATGTGTGTATATTCATCACTCCTTTCCCCTTGAATATAATGTATACAGTTTTATTTGATCATGTGTTATTTTAAAGGAAAAAAATCTTTATGGATTTGCAATTTGGCATGGTTTTTGTTTTTAATCTGTAATGGGAAAGGCCAGCCTCTATTTGTACTGGAGCTGTAACATCCACTGTTGATAGTCTTTCTGATGTGTGACATTTTAAAAAGGAAAACAAAATCGTGATAATGCTCTGTACTAAAACTGAGGCTGCATTTAGTCTCTCTGCTACCATGGAAACTTCACAGGATATGACAAGAATTATTTTTGTACAGATGAGTGCTGTATTTTGGAACAGCCACTACCTTGTAAGCAAAAGCAATGTAAAATATTGTCAATTATATAAATATGAACATATGAGTTTTGTCACACTGTCAAAGTCATGTACATTTTCAGGTGGCCTTATGTACATTTCCAGATGTTAGATGAAAAAAACAAACTCATTTTTGGAAGCAGAACTGTGACTATGTATGATTAAACTGTTCTTCTAACATTTGACCAGAGGTGGTGTTGTCTTTCTCAACTTCTGTGTTTAGGCTTATCATAATGATTTAAATGTGACTTATGCTGCGTTCGAGCTACCTCGGATATTCCGATACTCCGATTTCGCGAGTATGACGTCACTCAACATGGCGCCCGTGGAAGTGAACTTTGTGAATGGAAATGATCAGCTAGCAGGTGAACAAAGTATTTTTTTTCTTGCGTGTCATTGAAGTAAAAAGGTCAAAATATATAGCTAACTATAATGTATAATAACTGTTTGCCATTGATACATAAGTGTAAATAATTTCAGAACATTTCTCTGCACAAATGTTTAATACCCACTGTGATTAATATTGTAAAACAACACAGCATACCTAGAAAACAGACATAACCAAATAGTCCTGTAATCTAACTTTATTTTAGTTAGAATTTCTTATTAAGCTTATTTATTCTTACAGCATTTATCGGCGTTCAGACATGCTTTTTTGTTAACATTTGGCTGTGACTGTTGGAAGTAGGAAATCGGAAATTCCGACTGGGACTATTCCGATTTCCGAGGTAACTCGAAGGCAGCATCACGCCGACTGATTTACTTATTTAAACTAAAAACTTTGTATTACAATTTTGGCTTAAAATGTACCATGTCCCGGACCAGAGGAATCACTTAAATGAAAGGTTCTCCTAAATCATATTTGGAGATTGCAATGGAAAAAGTCAAAGAATTTAAAGGAAGTATTACGGTGGCCGCTAAGGACAAAGTGAAATGGTGAAAATACGTACAAACGTTAAGAGAAAAGCAGAAAGGTATAACATATATATTTTTGAGTTTGCAGGACTCCTGATTTGGAGACATTTGCATTTCACACTTTTTTTTTTTTTACCTGAGAATTTGCATTTTTTGAATACTGAATTTAGCGATTCTCAGTACAAAATACATCATATATACTTTAAATTACGTATCTTTTGTTTCTTGAAGGAAGCTAACACAGCTTTGAAACTAACATTACGCCAACAAGGACTTAAGCTTATACTGACAAAACAAAGGTTGCCCTTTGACTTAAACACCGCCTGTTATCGTCTTCATAGGTCAAAGTTCACTCCTGTTACTGTTGTCGTACCTGGTGGGCGGGGCTTAGCTCAGTACACCTGCATAGCTCCGGTGAGGAGGAAGAGGAAACAAACTCTAATATGAGGATATTTTTAACGTGTTTTATTTTTATTTTTGGGCCTGATACAATTATTACTTCGGTAAGCCATTTCAGCCTGATAATGCTTCCATTTCACAATTATTTTTGACAAATAGATCTAAGACGGTATACACTTTTTTTTTTTACTTTCTATGTGTATTTGTGTGCTTGCGTTTGTGTCAAGAAACTTTAAGGTGTGTGTATGTAACATGAATGTTGTTACTTTAATTTGTAGATGTAGTTATATGCATTCAACAGCTTATTTACTTTCTCCTTCTGCTAATTAGAATTTTTGGTCCACATTAAAAGTTGCATAACACCTGCAGGGGCGCCCCCTGCAGGTGTGTAGTCATTTTCAACTCAGAAAATCAGTAAATACTGTATGTTCAAACAAAGTAATAATAATAATTTCAGAATTTATGCTAATTAATGAGGCGCATTGAATGAAAAGGTGGCAGACCTTGGAACATTCATTATACGTTTAATTTCTGTACTTCATGTTTATGGATAAATTGAGAAGCACCTCTAAACCTCTCATTGTAAACGTAAAATGACAAGAAAAAGAGTACAAATCTTTAAAAGGCTTTATTATAATATGTCTTCTATTTATAACTTGATAGCTATTCAAAAACTGAAAGAGCCATGTGAATATCTCATGTGAGAAAACTGTATGACCATGTTTTGTTCTCTGGCACTCAAAAGTTTTTTTGATTTCATGCAGCATTATGGGTGTCAGCCAATGTGCTTTTCGCTTGCATGATTCATGGAAGTTAATTATTTGTACGTTGTAAAAACTTACTTCACTGCCTATTTGTTTTAAATGTGGCCACCTATGTCAGACGAATGATCAGGAATGGTTGTAGTGCTGTTGTCCTCAAATTAAAACATGTTCATGCATCTTTTTAATTTATCTTCCATGCAACAGTCCTCTGAACCTCCAGAAGATTTGGATGGATCAGGAGGCGACTCGGATGATTTTGGCTCTGGTTCAGAGGAATGGACAGAACAAGGTAACGCTGGGTTCCATTTTCATTGTCCAGAAAATATTATTGTGCTCCAGATTTGTTTATCTATTTATTTTTATGTTTGTTTATTTATTTCCTAGACTACACTGCAAGATTCACCACAACTGAATTTAAAAAGATCAAGGATAATGTCACAAATAATGCGGCAAAAGCAGGAAGTGGAACCTGGAATAATTTCCATGTATGAGGGTTTTAATATTTCTCCAGCTTATAATGAGAATGGTAATGCAGAAAATCGGGTGAGGCAGCTGTCGCTTTTTTATTTTTTATTTTTTTTTCCTCTTTAGGACCTGACCTTTAACACTCCACCTTGGCCAGCAGCTGGATCTGCATATGTTGTTGTGGCAGGAGACAAAAACTTCTNAACACTCCACCTTGGCCAGCAGCTGGATCTGCATATGTTGTTGTGGCAGGAGACAAAAACTTCTTACAGAACAAAGAAATCTTTGCAGGTACAATGCAGCATTTTACATTGAACTTGGAAAAGTGAAACATATGTAAGGCTGTATTTAAATTCCAGCATTTCTAACGGCAAACTACAGTTTAAAGGTGCTTAAAAAAAGGTGCAAAATCAAAAGTGCAGAAAATGTGCTGTGAACAATTCTCAGATGTAACATTAGTTTAAGCTTTGCTCCAAAACTTAATGTAAATTAGCATTCTAACTAAATATCTTATGTTTGTATATTGCAGGAGTCATTGCAGGTGGTGTAACAGGAGTAATACTGGCTGCCGCAGTAGCAGCAATATTAATCTACAAACGGCAGAGGAAGGATGACGGCGGATACAGTCTGGGCCAGCAGGAGGATTTCAACGGAGCACACCACACAGCCAAGAGTGATGAGGTGGTGATTGTTTAGCTCTGCCATCCGAAAACTGTCAAACCACGTTTGCTTTGTCGTCTATTATTGCTAAGCTGATTTCTGTAAACAGCAGTTCATTCTTTCCTCTTTTTTTTTTTTTACCAGTTATTATAACACTATATGAACTGTGTATCTGTTTTTCATTGATTATTTATTGATGTTTATAAATGTAAAAACTAAATAACGATTAGACAGAGACATTGAAAAACCAAACAACAAAAAAAAAAAACAAATCTGAAAATTCTTCTACATTTTGTCTATTTTTGATTTGAGTCATTCAAACATTCGAAAATGGAGAAATGCCATTTTTGGAGGCCTTATTTGTTGTTGTCACCTTTACAGAAACTGCAAAATTTAGTTTAAACTAAAGTACATTTGGTATCTCATGGGGCTGATAAAAGTTTATCTTGCCATATCAAAGCAATATTTACTGTTTTATATTGAAAATAATTTACTAAAGTTATTTTTTGTGATTAATTTATTCTATGTGCAGTTACTAAGGATATAAGTACTGAGGGTTTTCTCGTATGTGGTGTATTAATGCCACCTTCTGAACTGGAGAGTGGGTTAGAACGGACTGTAGTTCTAGGAGTTTATGCTTGTATTCATTTTCCATAATTTTTGTAGTGTATTATTTTTGGGAGTATGTGTTGTACATTGTCAAATTTGCAAAACTTGAATGTTCACACTTATAGAAATGCATCCAGTAAGACAAACCCATTGGCCCTGACCTGCCCTGAAAACTTCATTTTTGATTGGTCTTTTAATTCTGTAACGTGTTTACATCAGCATGTAACATATTTGAATTTACCCACCTACACACCTGGTTGGACACACCCACCAAGTATGAAGCTGGTGAGTGAGAGCATCCATGTTTCATAGTTTGTGGGTGTTTCTGGCTCAAGCCTGATACTGCCTGACAATCAGAACAGAGCAGACCATCCAGAAGGGGGCCTTACAGAGACAATACCTGAAAGATCTATTTTCACTCAGTGTGCATAGCAATGCTGCAGAAGGGAGAGTAGAAGTTGATCATTGTGGGGTATTTTTGCACTTTTAGAGCATTGTAAAGTTTTCAAATTAAACAGAATATGTAGTTTTTTCCCCCAGAGTTTCTCTGAAAGATGTCTGTTAGATCTCACTGAATTCAATTTTTATCCAAGCCTAATTCTATTAAGTAATAACAGCAATTACCGATGGTTAAAATTTATATCTGCTCTACCTGCTTCCTTTTTTGCCTTAAACTATATACATATATATGTATATATACAAGTTGCAAAAAGATATATACCATATCTATATAGTTGCAAAAAGATATATATACCGTATAATATATCTTTATATATATACACACACACACACACACACACACACACATATATGTAAATAAACTAAAAAAAACAAAAAAAAGATCACTGATGCAACTTCCTATTTCTCCCAAAGTTTAATCATGCTACCTCAGACCTGGCCCGAAGCTGATTGGTTAGTTCATGAAAGGTTTGCACAACCATTGGTCCGAATCACTGTCTGTCAAACTGGTTCAGTTTGTCTCCGCCTCTTCCTCTCCGTCAACGTGTTTGTTTTTATCGGCGGTGTCGCGCAGGTGGGCATTCCGCTGTGGATGCTGAGGAGATTTAATCCACTCGACAAACCAGCTTTCCAGATGTTTCTCCCGACATTAGTGGAGGACATGCATCAATTTAAACCCAGTCGAGACAGACTTTACACCACTAGGTGTTGTGGATGTTGTCATGTGAGGACAGGGACTATCATCTTGGGAACATGGTACATGGTAGGTAAAATGGTGATGGAGATAACGCGCTAACGTTAGCTTAGTACCCTTGTAAGGATGTACGAGTGGTCGTGTTTGATTTATTTTTTAGCAAGACAGTTTAACTCAAAGCAAAGACTCCAAAAGAGATTCAGTTGGATATGTAGTGATCTTTTAATGAAAAAGGGCAATAATAAATTCGTGGGGACAACTACATTTCTACACACGACCGCTACAGTCGCCAGCTAGCGTGGGCACTTGGTAATCCGTTACACCACACTGATTGCGTCAAATTCGCTAAAAGTAGTGAGATAACTAACGATTACCCAGACAGTATTTAGATTTTTTTGAGAAATTATCTCAGTCGTTGATTATAACTGTAATGTTAGCTAACGCATTGTCTGACTGTGTAAAGCTTGATCCGTCCAGCTGCTGCACATGCTTAGCTAACGGAACCTAGCGTTAGCCACCGCTAGCTATCGCTTTAGCTGTTGGTCTTAACGTTGCTTTTAACGTGAATGTCTTGAAAATGAGACTGGCATACATGTTGACATGTGACCGTACAATAGAAAATCGGTGTTCACCGTAACTAGTAACCGATGAAGCTGAATAACTGTTGATGCTCTTGTCCCCTATCGCATGTTAGCCAGTTAGCCGAATGCCAGACTTACTAATGGTACAATAGTGAGACTATGTTTAACTAGTGAGGATTCTGCTGTAACGAACACATATATTAAGGTGTGTTGAGGTAGCAAACTGTTAGCTTTTATAGTTTCCAGCATCACTCCTTAAAGTGATTTAATCCCCTTTTCACATTTTATAGCAGATGTAGCTGTTTCACTTATGCATTTCGAAATATCTTATAGTTATGTCATCTGGATAAATATATGCTATATCTGGAATACGTGAGCCACGTTCCTTTATATATACCGGTAATTTACATTAAAATTCAATAGGAACAAGCCATACAGCTATATTAATACTAGTAAATTGTATTTATATGGAACCTTTCTAGCATGGTGCACAAAGTCCTTTCCATCCAGTCCAACTGAGTGGACTGGTTAGATATGGGAAATAAATCTTAAAAACATATTATAATATTTTTGGAAATAGTTGGTCGTTATATTAAGTATAAGCAATTTAAACTGTCGTTAATGTAGTTTCATCATAATGCAAAACTGCTGTTATAGTCCTTTTGAAAAGCCTTTCCCTGTAATTATTCCTCTCCTCAGGTAGTCAACCTGTTGATGGGCATCCTGCTAACTGTAGCCGTGACCCACCCAGAGAACGTTCCCACTATCGACCTGCAGTATGAGGTTATTGATCATTACTTTGCTTCTGACAGGATGTCTGGTGAGCAGCAACATTTTTCTCCATTTATTTCCAGTGTGGTGCGGAGCATGACCTCTGCTGTGTGCTGTGGCCACAATGTCCCATCATTTCTAGATTGCAGAATTAATTAACACACCAAGAGCTGTTATGAGATCTAAATGTCATGCTACATTGTAAAACTGAAATTGTTTCATCCAGCTTTATGTGCATTTCATCAAAGTAGCATTCTGGCGATTGTGCATGTTTGAGCCCAATGTGGACAACCTGCATACATGTTAGGTTACTGACGACAAATTTTCAAAACATTTAACTGTGTTTTAGTTTTCCTGTTATTTTTTTTCAAATTCCCTAATCTTTCAAAAGCAACTGTTCATGTTTTACACCAATCTTAAAATTCAATGTGTTGCCTGATAACACCTTGTAGAAGGCATGGTCGTTTTAATTTCTTGGTAAAAGCCATCTTCTCCTGGGATTATATTCCTTGGCGGAGACATACGTTGTCTTCTGTGCGGCTCTGTGTTGGATTGGTCAAATAAAGTTACTTTAAAAAAAAAAAAATCTAGTAGATGTGTTGTTCGCTGTGATGGATTATGTATCTCAAGCGTGTTTCAAGTCTCTACAAGTTGATTTTAATAANTGTTGTTCGCTGTGATGGATTATGTATCTCAAGCGTGTTTCAAGTCTCTACAAGTTGATTTTAATAAAGTATTGGAATGAACTGATACCAATGACAGTTTGAAAGATAGAAAAAAAAAATTTGGAAATTTACCGTTAAAGTAGTATTTTTGGGAAATGGTTGTCAGTAACGTAACGTGCAGATTGTGTATGTTGGGCAGAAAATTGCACGATCGCCGCTATGGTCCTTTAAAGATAGTATTGACTGTTTCCTGTCACATCTGGCCTTTTGTGGTAGTTATGAGTGTGTAGTTGTGTGTTTTCTATTTGTTGTCCTCACGAACTCCTGAGCTGCTGTTATGCTGAGCGTGATATGATATGATGTGACACGACACAGCTTCCTGCTGATGACTTGTTTTGTTGCAACAACAAAACAAGTCATCCAGATGACAGAACACTGCTGTGAAACACTTCCATAAGGAAGTGTTTGCTAATCCAATCCAATAATAGAATGTCTCGATTGTTTATTCATTCAAAATATTAATAAAATATCACCTTTCGTTAAAGTAAAATGAATGAAAGAAAAACTAAGTTCTTGTCATGAAACAGTTGATTTTCTCAGTCGGCCTGGTGGCGTCTGATCATAGTTTTTGGAGACTTTCTGATGTCTGCAATTCTCCAGCTGTGATGCTTGGAGATTCTTTGGCTGCTCGAACCATCGTCCTCACCGTGTGTGTGTCAACACAGACACACGACCTCTTCCAGCCCGATACTTTACTTTAACTAAAAGTTGTATTTTTGTTCATATTTTGAATGGAAAGATCAAGAGGGTAAACAATCAAGATTAGTTTTTTTTTTTTTCCACAGCCCATTTTGTTTTTATTTGCTAAGGTTGGCAATATATATGGAGGGCGCTGCATTATATCATTTCATTTGGTTTGTCACTTGCATTAATTTGCTGGCATGATGCCCCTGAATTTTTCATATTTATTACCATAAGGGATTTGTGTTCACCTTAGGTTGTTACACTTATATGTAGCACATAAAAGCAGGCAGAGCTGCACTATGACAGAGCCTTTCTGTTTGGCTGCTGTTGTGTTGGTCATCTCGGTGAAAACCTTTTCATTTCTCTGAAACGGTAACTCAGCAGGAAACTGTGGTGGGACAGCCTTCCCACAGCAGTCACACCAGCACACAGTGACACGGGAGGTTTATCTGCAGCTGCAGACGCAATATCAGCATGCGGACTGCCGGGCTGATCATTACTTCATTTAGCCCCTTTCAGACATGCAGCTCATTCTGTTAAACAGCTGGAAATTTAATACTCCAACCTTATGCTTGAAAAAGACTGCAAGTTAAGTTGCGCATTAAGCATCATTTCTATGTGCCTGAGAAGAGGTCAGGGCGGTGAAAACATGCGTGGGCATGCAGGGCCTTTAAATCGATCTTTTGTTTTACGATTCAATTTAGTTATACTTCACTAAAGGAACCTCTTTTGTGTCTGTGATGAGCTGAAAGAAACTCAGAAAGGATCATTTACATTTCATTTGGTTTGAGGAACGGATGAGGGGGTTTTGGACATGGCCGCGTCGTTGCGTAAGAATCTGTACAGTAACTCTTTCTCAAACATGTTTCCAACGAAATGGTCTGAGGAAGCGAGGGAAGGCGTGATGGAGAGAAAAAGGATATGAAAGGCTTTTAATCATTCCAGCCTGAGTTTCAAGGCATTTTCACCGACAATAAAAAGCTCAACGGCTCCCCAGAGCTCATCTTTAAAGAGCGTTAGCAGGGAAGAGAGAAGCACCGGACACGATCCGCTTACCCCAAAAAAAAAAACAAAAAACAGCACAGCCATCACAGCAACGGTCAATAAAAGAAAAAAACATTTTTCTGCTGTGTACAGGTGTTATTAAAGGACCATACCACATTTTACATGTTTGAGCCTAATATATTCAATTTTCATACACATAACGTTACTGATAATCATTTCCCAAAGCATACTACTGGAACAGTGAATTAAAAATGTTTTTCCTACCTTCCAGACCACCCTAGGTTTCAGTTCATTCTGGTACACTATTAAAATCAACTTGTTGATACTTAAAACATTCTTGGGATAGANGGTTTCAGTTCATTCTGGTACACTATTAAAATCAACTTGTTGATACTTAAAACATTCTTGGGATAGATAATCCATCATCACCAACAAGACGTATATTCAGGTTTTTTAGAAGTTACATAATTTTAACGTTTAAGTACAATAAAAAAAAGTGTGTAGTTAATATTTGTGTCCACTGGGGAATATAGTCTGTTACCCTGAGACCCTAATACAGGTAGCCTAGGCTAACCCCACACCAAGGTGATCTAGACCAGTCCACATCATCTCAAATTGTAGAATTCTAGTCTTATGATT
>VXCM01002741.1:0-40418 GCA_014773175.1 Lucifuga dentata
AACATTTGATTTTGAAAGATTAGAGGATTTGAAAAAATAACAGGAAAACTAAAATACGGTTTTATGCTTTGGAAATTGGTCGTCAGTAACATAACATGTATGCAGGTTATATATATATTGGGTTCAAACATGCACAATCACCAGTATGGCCCTTTAAGAATCAATACCAATAATCTCTAAATTTGCTGTATGACACTTTGCATCACCCAGCCTCACAAATATATGCATAGCCGCTGAAAGAAGGCTTCAGTCTTCTGTTCTTGTTTTTGTCTCGTAATGTTTATATCTCATTATATTCCTATCTGTCCTTCCCTTGTGTTTTCATTCAAGTACGAGGCAATCTCTCTTCAGACATACATCCAATAGAAATGGAGCAGAGCTCTCGTGGCTGCTGAAGTGCCATGCTCAGTCCTATCTGAATCTCATTTGTCAAACATGATTGCACTTAAATAAAAGCCCTCCAAGGCTTGGTTGTGTGTTTGCCTGTATTTAGATTTGCTTCAAACACGGATATTCATTCCGATAAGGCCACTACTCCATGTCAAGGAGATCCAAACTATTGATTTGGGTGTTGATGGTGGCACAAAGAAATGAGAACTTCTGAGCAGAACAGCGCCACTCCGTCTATTTTTCAGATATTTATATGAGAACCTTGATATTGAATGTTTGTGTGCGATGCCTCTTTTTTTTTTCTTCATCGTTCTCCCAGGCCTCTCCTGCTCCCAATGTGACAGCAGGAATAGAGTGGAGAAATATTAAAAACTCTACCCCGTATACCACTGTCACATTCTGACTTCTATTCCCGTTATCCATCTGAGCAAGATCGTTAGTGTGTGACTGAGCCATATCTCCAGAAAATGGTGCGTCCTCTTCATCATAAATCCATTCCTTCACTCGGGCTCATTTTAAAGCAGCTCTCCATTTTTCACGTCCGGCGCTCATTCATATTCTCCCCTTCACTGATCTCCCCAGGCCTGGGCGGCCATAAGTAATTATTAGTAAACCAAATCGAGCGTGGAGGAGGGAGGGCCTATTTCCATAATGCTGACTCTCACTGAATCATGTCAGATCTTCACAAAGTCGCACCAGAGATGTTCCTGGCGAGGACCTGGAGGGAAGAGTGCTGTGTTTAAATCAGAGGCGACAAAGAGTCTGTCAGAAATGGCTCAGAAACAATTGCTGCCGTATGCCGCAGTATTCTGAGTCAGCTTACTCCGTCCATCAGTTTTCTAGATCTGCCTTTTGGTGGCTTTGCTCTGTAAGAAGCAGGTTACATGTCATCAGTTCGTCACAGGCATAAAACGTGTAACGATAACATGTAAACACATCGACCCTCGCATTCACACCTGTACACAACTTAGAGTTTCCAGTTCTGCAAACCCCACGTGCTTTGCTGGTCGCAGGAAACTGAAACACCCAGTGAAAATGACGCAAACGTGAGAACGTGCAGACTAAGGCCCAGATTCATAAACCGTAGCGCATGATTTACCACATCGCTTTACGCAAATATCATGACGCAACCACGTTCCCTCATTCATAAACACCTGTTTCTGCCATATTTTAACATTTGCCTTGAAAGAGGCGTTACTGAGATATTTACTTATTTACATGTCGCTATTCATAAAACAAACCCACATGCTAAAATTAAGACCTGCGTCGTTCCGATGGTAAATTTCAGTGGTATGAAATCTGGGCAACGTTTCAAACTGTATTTGCCTCACATGTGTTAGTGATCAATAACTTTGATAGACAAACTCACTCAGCTGATCAGTCAGTTTTTAAATGGTGGGTTTTGATCTCATCTGAGACACGTTCATGTGGCGCTGTGTTCATTCATAACTTCACCTGCTGCACACATCTGTCTTCCTCACACACATAGTCTTCCCTCTGCTGTGCGATCACACACTATGGAGGTTAATAAGCACATTTAACTGTTAATTTATTTGCTCACTGCTCCTAGAGGTTAGGATGGTTCAAATGCAGAGGACAAATTTCCTTATGGAAGTGGTGGATCAATTTAAAAAAAATATATATTATTAGATCAAGACAAATTTTGTCTAGAATCATTCAGCCTTGGCAGATATGCACTCTGAACGCCCTTCTAGTTCTTACGGTGATTTAACCTTTGAATCTAGGACATGTTAAAAGTGACTTGATTAGCCATTGCTCCAGCTGGGCCTAAAGAGAATAAAATGTGGAGCTCTAAAGCAGAATTAGCCATTCCTTTGCCGATTTATCCTTTAAAACCAGATGAATCGTATAAATGGTGGCTGGTAAATATGCAGCAGCTCATTAACACGCTGATCTTCATTGGCTTTTACCTGTCACACCTCACAGCAACGCTACCTTCATGTGACAGCAGTGCGCTGATATTCCATTTAGCTGTGCCAGGCCAATGAGTCAGCATGCATAACACCAAGACGCTGCACTGATATGACGGAATTGAATGCAGCCATTATTGTTATTATTACACCTGTGCTGGATGAGTCTGAATGCTTCAGGAAAGGTCTGTGTTGATACTCAACATCTATAACTTGTTATGCAGTTTCTTCTGTTAGTCCACTGTTACAAACTCCGCCCCGGTAGCTCCTGGCACATAATGCAAGTAAAATACCTCAGCCCCTCAAAAGGTTCCACAGGGCATGAAACCAGGATCTTAAGAACAGGTTTTGCTGGTATGTTGCTGAGCGCGACATCAAGCTCTTCTCTGCTCCTGTAGGCAAGATGCTGGGGACAAAAGCACAAACGGCCAGTAATGAGTAGTATGTACTTAACTTTGCACAATTCCCAGCATCCTCAGCTTTACTGATGAGCTCAGAGAATTCGGGGCTGGTAGATGATCAGACAGAGTTGGGCGGTGGAGGTCAGCCGCCAGGCAAAGCAGTAAACCTTCAAACAGCAGATCTCATTAACAAGTTGATGGATCTTTTTCTACCTTTTTCATTTTTTTGCCCATTGGTAGTAGACTAGCACTGCTGTAATGAAGTGTGTGTTTGTGTGTGTGCAGAGTGCGGCTTTGGGTTTTGGCTGGTAGGTTAATTGAGGCTAATTGTTCTTCATATAGAAGTCCTGCTCATATCCTTTGTGGTCTTTTGACAGCATTGCGTTCCCACGATCGTGACTTATCTCTCAGAATGATTTTTATCATGGAGGAACCGTAACATTTAGCTGCCCGCTGACAAGCTACGCCGGGCCCCACAGGCATTTCTGATGTTTGTTTGTTTGTTTTTTTTTCCTCCCCAACAGTTTATTGAAGTTAATGAGATTTTCGTCACAGCTGTCTCGTAATAGCACTTGAACGATAGGAAACAACAAAAGCTGGGATGGTGAAAAACAGCTTGTCTCTGAGCTGACAGTTGGCTGTCTGTTCATTTTTCAGAAACTGACTTGGAAGACGAAGGATGTGGAGAAATGTACTGTGAGAGGGAAAAACAGCGTGAGTATTATCTTCCAGACTCGCATCTCTCTCTCTCTCTCTCTCTCTCTCTCTCTCTCTCTCTCTCGGTTTTGTGTTTATTTCTCCCTCCTCTTGTTCTCATCCTTCTCTGTCTTCGTTTCTCGCACTCACAGTGACTGTTTGTAATAAGGCAGGGTGTGCAGGTAGCTTATCAGATTCAATGCCACAGCCATCAGGAGAGAACAGACTGGAGGTTCTGGCATAACATCTTCCTCCCCTGAGCTACAATGAAAACTCAGGATTATGATAATTCCCATAAAACACAGTAAAGGCGTGTGTGTGTGTCACTAAAATATATGCTGCTGTAAGTCCTGCTTTGATTTTCTCATCAAGCGTACCAGCAGCCGACATGGTCCTTGTCCCTGATGTGCAATAACATTAAGCTTCTGCCTCCTTGCAGGATGAATGTTACAACTATATCAAAGTGTTGGTGCCACGCAACGACGAGACACTTTTTGCCTGCGGCACGAACGCCTTCAACCCAACCTGCCGCAACTATAAGGTGAGACGCAGTGTGTTATTGCTACATCCTTCCTCCTGGACTCCATTACAGATAAGAGATCATATTACAACCATTATCAGATATGTTTGCACAGCGTCCTTGTGCTCTGATTTGGTTGGCACGTCATTACACTAGTTGTTAGTCAGAAAGAAACTAAACTCGTCTCACGTTGGTATCATATTTAGTTTTGGTGAAATTGCATTTTTCGGGGTTATGTGTGCGTTTACGTGTTATTTTAGTATCAGTCTCTGAATCTAAAGCAGAATTTATGTTTCTTTTGCCGATTTAACAATCGGCATAAAACGTGGCTGTTAAATATCAGTCGTCAGTTTTTATTTAACGTGCAAAACCACCATGCATCATAGTCCCGATTACACTTTACAATTAAAAGAAACATGAGACAAAACAAAACATGCAACAATAAAACAATAAAGCTCCAACATTAGAACAGTTACAGTAAAACAGGAACATTAAAAAGATCAAAGTTAAAAATATAATTACTAGAGGTGGGTTTTCAATCTAAGTATAAAAATTTCACCTGAGCGTGCTTCTTTAACATGTAGTGGGAGGTCATTCCACAGATAAGGGGCACGGCTGGCAAATGCTCTGAAGCCAACTGATGTTTGTAAACTGAAGGAATGACCAGAGGCCATCATGGAGAAACCGAAGATGGCGAGCTGCTGTGTATGTATAAGTAGCTCAGAAAAGTAAGGTGGTCAAGTCCATGCAAGGCCTTATAGGTTAAAAGAAGAACCATAAAATCAGCTCTAGCTTGCACTGGTACCCAGTGAAGAGAGGCCAGAACAAGTGCTGTATGATCATATTTTCTAGTTTTTGTCAGGATTCTAGCTGCAGCTTTCTGGAAACATGAAGCAGCTCATTAACACACTGATCCTCATTGGCTTTTAGCTGTAACACACCTGACAACAAAGCTGCTTTAATGAGACACCGTGCTGTGATTAACTTAAGAAGCTTTATGGATAAGCTTCAATTGAAGCTGTGTTGTTATCGTGATTTTTTTTTTTTTTTTTTTTTTTTTTTTTGTGAATCCCGCCCATATATCTTCTGGCAGCGATCACTTTAGTGTTTTGATGGTGATACAACAAGTTGCTAATGAACACCCGTTAAGACAAGCAGTCTTATCATACACATGCCAACTGCAGACACGTTTCCCTAAAGCCTGGTTCATGCTTCACGCAGACTTGGCGCGGACATAAACGCGGACGTCTCTGCAAAGGACCGTCCACATGTCCTGGCAATCATGCTTCTCGCGCATTCATGACGACTGTGCATTCGACTGCACGCTTCAACAGTGGCACTGTACGTTAACAACGGTTGGTTAACCGCCCCAAAACATTATTTATCCTCTCTCCCTTCCACACCGCTACACACTACCTCGGGTTTCCTCCACCTCTTCGTATCTCCTTGCTTGGCCAATCATCGTTGGCGTAACCTCACGCGAACGCCGTCCACGTTGCTTCAAAAATCGAGTGGTGCACAGCCACAAGGTGGTTGCGACGTCTCAGCTGGCCGTTATGACTGCATTTTTTGCACCACTTACTGTCGCATCTGTGAAGCATGAACTAGCCTTTAACAAAAAGCAAACAAACAAACTGAAACTCTCAACTGCAACATAACAGACACGCGCCATTTTGTCTAGTTCACCAGATCAGATCAATCAGCCATCAAAAAGCAATCAGATATCAGCAGCGGTTCGGCATCGATTGATACCAGTATGGATGTTGATGTATTTATGTTTCACATGGCCAGACGACATCAAATGCTTGATGCTGATGGATGTTGGCTCAACAAGAGAGAGAAAAAGCAATCTGTTGACCCAACATGAGATACACTGATCGAACAGCAGCACAACAGCTTCTTACCATGCCTGAAACAACGAAGCCGAAGGAGGACATGGACCAAGAGGGAGGGAGAGAGAGGATGAGCAGGGGAGGAAGACAAAGAACGAAGACAGAGCCGAGAGCCTAATCCATGCCAGGGAATGCAGCTCTCAGCAACCCACCACATCTCATCTTCATAGCGATAAATAAAGGCGGATATCGTGCCAGAATAGAAGCTGTCGGCTAAGTGAAAATACACCCCGGAAAAGTAAGGACGGTGCAAAAAAGGTAAAACTCTCCCACAGTCTGAGATCTGTCAAACAAATTCTGACATGATGTTCTGGTGGAGCCTCCGAGGTGACATCACAGGTTAGGACTGTGATTCACAGCAGGCCATTAGTGGAGGGGGAGAGGATACGTCCGACAGCTCAGGCTATAAATCTAACCGCATGGGGGGAGACCAAAATCCACAGGGGAGCTAAATAACTAAGACTTCACCGGGCTTTTTCCAGTGTGTGCTCATCCAATAACATAGTGGTCAAAACTAAGAACTCTGAATGGACAAAGCTCCCTTTGGGGTTTCTAAATTAGCACCCAGCTAAATGAGAAATTGTTTAGCTGTGTTTTTAACTTGTTTTAACTGTGATTTCATTCTTGCAAAGGTTGACCGAGTAAGAAATCACAATCTTTTAAATTCAATGGAAAATAGTCATTTTTAATCTGGATCAGGATCTGTATCAAAATACACAAAGTAATAGGCAGTTGTGTTTCAGCTTTGTGTTCATTTAATAAATTTGTGAGAAAATAGCAAAAATGTTTAAAAAAAAAAAAAAAAAAAATTCCTGGATCTGCACCCAAAACTAATTTTTTGATCCTAAGCCAAATTTTCACTGAATTTCATTGAAATCTTTTGGCAAGTAGTAGTTGAGATTTGGAGCAGACTGAAAACACAACCTTCCCGGGTGGAGGTGAAGAGCATTCAGTTCAGGTTTTACTGTTCGCTGGCATTCATTACAATCAACTCTGCCTTCGGAATGTCATGTGAATTACTCGTCCTCCACCCGGAACACTTTGCAAATGCGTTTCCTCTCGATTCATGAAGCACCTGCACGGCATCATCGCAAAACTCTTTTACCAAATGTTAGCACGCGAGAGCAAATCCAGCGAAACAACATGCGGCCCAACGGAGTGTGGAAACTTCATTGTCTAGCCGTTATAAACTCCCCGTGGTAGAGACGGACTGATTTACTGTTTCACCAAAACACATTCACACATTCCTCCCATGTAGCCCCCCATCCCAAACTCCCCCTGCCTGTCTCTCCTGCCTTGGAAAAAAAAAGAAATCCAGGAGACGATTGTCTGGACAGCTGGGGAAAGCAGGAGGAAGTGTAAATCATATTGTGGAATCTTTCTGTGGGACGCCGCCGAAACTCTGTGGAGGACCAGGAGGGAATTGAATGAGGTGTGTGTCAGAGTGTGTGTGTGTGTATGTGTGTGTGTGCGTGTGTGAATGCCCCGCCACAAACATGCAGCTTCACCGACAGACTGCAAAGACAGCTGGGCGGCACACGACAGAGAGGCTTTGTTCGACGTGCGCACATGAAAGCAAAACCTCAAGGCATCAAATCCATCTGTCTGCACCTGCCCACGAGGCTAAAAGCCTCCTAATTAATACACAGCTCCGCTGAACACTCGTCTCTGATTGGACAATGAAGGACGCGCCGCCGTCTCAAATGAAATGTCACCGTGCAGAGGCGAGAAGCCTAGTCGATGTTGATTTCTAATCAGAATATCTGACGGCATTTTGAAAATGTGTTTGAAGAGGGACACGATGTCTCCTCGCTGATTAGAGACTGAATCAGATTAATCAGGTTTTGTTTCTTTTTTTGGATAATTGCAATCTTGCTGGCATTTCTTCGTTTCTAATTTGCCTTTTGAAATCGATATTTCGTGACTTTTTCTCATGACCTCTCCAGGTCTTGGGTCACCTTGCCTGGGATTATTCTGAATGAACAGAGAATAGCTGGACCTTTGTGCACCACTCTCGACTTTGCAGAATACAATCAGCCTCTTGTGGTGCTTGCCAGCATGCAAAATATACTCCATTCCTGCACTTTTGCAGGAATTTGTTTAAAAAAAGAAAAAAGAAAAAACTGCCAGATACCAAAAAGTTATTATGATAACCTGGGACAGATGAATAAAATTGAAAATGTTTAAGATTTGTGTCTCCAGGTGATATAAAACAGTAAATTTGAGAGAAGTAAGCATCGTGCCAGCATGTTTTCTTGCCATCTTTTGCAACTCTGTTGTTCTTTATTTTTATTGGTTTTTGCAGAAAAATACCTGCATAGTCTATCAAGTTGAAATCAATTTTAGGCCTAATCTAATGCGCACATGCATTCCTGAAAGTTGTTTCCTGCTGCAAGAAGACTCAGTTGACTGTAGCTTTCAGAAAACGAGGACAGCTTCCGCTGACGGACAGCGCAGAGAGAAGCCGAGATGAAAGGAAAATGAGTCCATCAAAGCAGTAAAGAAAACTGTGAACTGTGAAACTACAAATGGTTGCACTGAAAATATAATAATAAAAGAAGCTGTGAAGTTGTTGTAACTTCTTATAGAAACTGAAAATAATGAGCCTTATGTATTTAATTTCAATAGCTTGGGTTCCTTTTATTATGTCCATGCTAATATCTGATGTCTGTATTCAGTTTGCAGTAAAGAGACAGTTTAAAGGACCATACCGGCAATCGTGCATGTTTGAGCCCAATATATACAATCTGTATGTTGTGTTACTGAAATCATTTCCCAAATATACTACTTTAGTGGTAAATTTCAGAATTTGTTTTCCTATCTTCCACTGTCATTCGTTTCAGTTCATTCCAGTATATTATTAAAATCAATTTGTAGAGACTTGAAACATGCTTGAGATATGTAATCCATCACAGCAAATAACAGGTTTATTTTTTTTTTTTTTTTTTTTTTAAGTAACTTCATTTAATTGATCCAACGCAGAGCTACCTGGAAGACAATGTATTTCTCTGCCAGGAATTATAGTCCCAGGAGATGACAGCTTTTACTGAGAAATTTAAATGACCGTGCCTTCTACAATCGTGAAAAAGTGTTAGAAGTTGAAACATTGAATTTTAAGGCTGGTGTATCACCTGATCATTTGATTTTAAAAGATTAGGGGATTTGAAAAAATAACAGGAAAACTAAAATACAGACAAGCATGCACAATCCCCGGTATGGTCCTTTAAGCCCTCTCACCAAATAACAACAGAACACACAGTTACAAACGTGGCTGCATATGGAACGTCGTGACAGTATCATAAATCTATTTGTGTGTTTGTTAATGGTGTGTTAATGTGTGCATGTGTGTGAGCTCTGCATAACTCCCCTCTAACCTCCATTCCAAACACAAACAGGCATTTCACACACACACACACACACACCGCACTTGGTTTTACTCATTGTCATAGCAGCAATTTACAGCCTTGTTAACAGCAGGTCAGAAGATAGCAGCTAAATATCTGCAGTGGAGAGATATCTGTGTGTCTTCAAACTTAACGCACGTCTTTTATGAACCTGACCCCAGAGAATACATCAAATAAAGTTAATCTTTATGGCGCACGTGTCGTCATTTATATCACAGATTGCTTTAAAACGCATCCTTTTTACTCAGCAGTGGTCCCCGCTGTGTAAGAGACTTTTTGGAGCAAATTGATTTTGCTGTCGGGACACCGACGACCTCGAGGGTTTTACAGGCGTAAACAGCAGCAGTTATTTTTGGATCTGTGCTTACAGTGACGATTGTCTTTTATGTCCTGTTTTTCTGCCGAGTCAGAATTACAGTTCTGTGCACGACCTTATAAAGAATTACCTTTATTTCATTGTGTCCTTTCTAACCTAGATGTCTACACTGGAGCAGGACGGGGAGGAGGTGGTGGGACAGGCTCGCTGTCCTTTCGAGTCTCGCCAGTCCAACGTCGGCCTTTTTGCAGGTGAGCTATGCCAATTTCAAACCAAATTTTTCAGTCCAAATCCACATTAATTTATGCCTTTGGGAGATGAAGTCATTACTGCTAGTTTTTTTTTCCACTGTAATGCTGTATAATTTTATTGTTACATGTTGAACCCATCAGCATTTGGCTTCGCCGTTAGAGCAGAACCCCCAGGGGTCCTCAGCAGAGTCTGCTGGAATCGAACCTCAGATCACCATTTTTTTTGGACCAAAAAAAAAAAAAAAAAACATTTTGCAAGACCAAATGAGCCGAACTCTCAGGAAAAAAGCGGTTTCGTGTCTGGTGATGTTGTGTTTGGAGAGACTGTCCTACACACAGAACATCACAGGTTCAACTCCCACGGCTACTAATGTGTGTTTGTTCACAGTCGTTGGCTCTTTGAAAGTGTCCGTAGAGTTCTCATAGTCTTTGATTTTCAGGATTTTATTTCCTTATAAGCTGTTCTATTAATCTGAGCCTCAGAACTTTGTAATTTATCAGGTTTTAAGGGATTTTATTGGAAGAAGTTGAAGTAACAACACATATCTGCTCGATGCATCTTTGATTGTAGAGCGCGTGCATTTAGTTAAAGGCTCATTTGAAATCCTGATAGGCCACTTTTAAAGGACCATACTGGTGATTGTGCATGTGTGAGTCTAATATATACAATCCACATACACATTACTGTTAACCTTTTCCCAAAATATACCACTGTAGCTGTAAATTTTAGATTTTTTTTCCTACCCTCCAGACTGCCATTGGTTTCACCTCATTCTAGTATTATTAAAATCTATTAAAATCAACTTGTAGATACTTGAAACATGCTTGAGATACATAATCCATCACAGCGAACATGTGGCTAATAGATTTGTTCTGTCAAAGTAACTTTATTTAACTGATCCAACACAGAGCTGCACAGTAGACGATGTATTTCTCTGCCAGGAAATATAGTCCCAGGAGAAGACGACTTTTACTGAGAAATTAAAATGAGCTTCCTTTCTATAGTCATGCATAAGTGTTGGAAGGCGAAACATTGAATTTTAAGGTGTGGGTATCACCTGAACATTTGATTATGAAAGATTAGGGGATTTGAAGCAAATAACATGAAACTAAAATACAGTTTTATGTTTTGGAAATTGTTTGTCAATAACGTAACAGATATGCAGATTGTGTATATTGGGCTCAAACATGTACAGTCATCGATATGGTCCTTTAAAGTATAAATGAGGCGTTAAGGAAGACACAGGTTAAGTCTTTGTCATGCAGATGTTAGAAACCTGGCAAAGTGAAAACTTGCTCAGGAAATTGTGTTTTTCATGTAGAAATCTGCCCGTTAACTGGGTCTTCTTGGTAGCAAAGTCTGGTAGAGGAAACTGGGTTTTATTTCCATAAAATTAAAGCAATCAGGTTACCACAAAAAGTCATCAGTGACCCACATAGATAAGTGAATGTTCACAAGGACATGTTCACTACATGTTAGCTGACTGCGAGTCACTCTGAATGAATGCCGAAAGAGGAAAAAGTGTGCAGAGAGCCAGCATGGGCCAACGCAGGGTTTAATCTGGAGTCGCCCCTGGATGGATTCTGATTTGTGTTTAGATTTTTAGTTTCTTTACTAATCAGAATGTTGAAGGAGGCTGATACTTTGTGTTCACATCAGGAGCAAATTCTGCTCAAGTAGATGAGGAAGAGCAATATGTGGGAGGCAGAGCTGCACTCCTGCCAGTTTTCCAGCGACATTTACGCAGAGTTCACACGGGCAGTTATTAAAAATGACATCTGCACTCTTCTGTTTCTTTTTAAAGGGCAATAAAAGTCACCTGCGACCAGAATAGACACGTAAGAGAAATGAGGTTCTTCTCAGGAATTGCGATCTCTAAAAAAATTAATCTCGCTTTTTTTTTTTTTTTTTTTTTTCTCAGGCGGCGATTTCTACTCGGCCACCATGACCGACTTCCTGGCAAGTGATGCAGTCATTTACCGCAGTCTGGGAGAAAGCAGCCCCGTCCTGCGCACGGTCAAGTACGACTCCAAATGGCTACGAGGTGCAAATTCACAATGTTAACACGCTTTATTAAATATGTGAACATAAAGCTGCAGCACTGAAACGTGCTTGTAGTGGAAATGGATCTCAGTTACAGCAGGCCTGAATTCAGCCGATAGCATTACTGCTACATTTTTCTTTTTTTTCTTTTTTATCAGCAATGATTCATCTCTTGTGATATTTTTTTTCAGAGTGAATTTCATCCTTGTGATTTTAAGAACGTCTCTCTCTTTGTTCTGTTCGCCTGATACTGAAATTTGCCGTTTAGAACACATCGTTCCATTTCACTTGCATCCATTTTCCAAAGTGAACATTTGTGCGTACCAGCCCAACGCCCCGTCTCTCCACAGTGGACTGTCATTTAGGAAATGAAGCAACATTTGCCAGCGTGTGATTGTCACACCATCTCCTTTTGTCTCCCCCCAGAGCCTCATTTCCTCCACGCTATCGAGTATGGGAACTACGTGTACTTTTTCTTCAGCGAGATTGCGGTGGAGTACACCACACTTGGCAAGGTGAGAGACTCATTTTAGTGAACGTGTAACTGCACCGGATCCTCGCCGGGCTGGTGGCATGCGACATCAGCTCCGTTGCTCGTGAGTGGAATGAAGTAAAAATGAGATTACTTGCCTGCGAGATTTCTAAGTGCTGTTGAATATTCCACGTGAGCTCCGCCGGAGCGCGCCGTGGCAAACCTGCTCCTTTATTTGGAAGTGATGTTCTCGTCCCGTCTCCTCAGGTGGTTTTCTCCAGAGTGGCTCGCGTTTGCAAGAACGACAACGGAGGCTCGCCGAGGGTCCTGGAACGTTACTGGACGTCGTTCCTTAAAGCTCGGCTGAACTGCTCCGTGCCAGGAGACTCCTTCTTCTACTTTGATGTCCTGCAGTCGTTGACCAACGTGCTGCAGATCAACCACCGGCCCGCCGTGCTCGGCGTCTTCACCACACAGGCCAACAGGTAAAGCAGGACAGACAGCTTAAAGGACCATGCTGGTGATTTTGCATGTTCAAGCCAATGAATATCATCCTCATGCACGTTACACATTGCCAGGTATTTTCCTAAACATAAAACTTTATTTGTGTGTGTATGTGTGTGTTATTTGGCAAAATCCCCTAATCTTTCAAAATCAAATGTTCAGGTGATACACCCACCTTAAAATTCAATGTTTTGCCTGTGTCTGAATACAGAAGGGACAGTTTTAATTTCTCAATAAAAGCGCAGGGACTATATTCCCTGGTGGAGACCTACATTGTCTTCCACGCAGCTTCATGTTGGACGGTTAAATAAAGTTACTTTGACAAAAAACTTTATTGTCATCATGTTCGCTGTCATGATTACTTATCTCAAGCAAGTTTCAAGTCTCTACAAGTTGATTTTAACCATGTACTGGAATGAACTGAAACAGTGTCAGTCTGGAAGGTTGGAAAAAAAAAAACCTCTGTAATTTACCGCTAAAGCAGTATATTTTGGAAAATGCTTGTCAGTAACGTAACGTGTACAGATTATATATATTGTGCTCAAACATGCAAAGTCATCAGTGTGGTCCTTTAAACTGTAATTTGAGCCTGTTTAAGCTGGGCAAAATAACAAGGGAATTTGGTCCAATTTTAAAATGAGTTCTTCTTCAGAGAATCAGGAGGATTCTGGTCCAGATATGTGGTTTGTGCTGATTTTTGGCACAGAACATCTGGTGTTGTAGGTGGAGATGAACTGTTGAGGATAGATAGCATTAAAAAATAAAATCTTCCTGCTTAAACCAGCCATTAAATTCTCGCCTCCAGTGCTTGTAAAGAGTGGATACGCCGTTTTCACGTGTCCCAAATCACTTCTTCATCCAAACTTTTCTGCCCTTCACCTTTTGTCACTGTAAGTCACTGCACACAGCAGCGTCTGGTGTTCAGCCACGTCTGTTTACTTCTGCCTCACGCGTCCACAATTACACGAGCTGGTGCCGCGCTTCCTCTGGGAGGATCATTTCAGTAAGGTCACGAAGCACGATGCGGCATTATTTTCTGATCTCCGAGTTTTTTGTGTGTTTGCAGGTCGAGAGCAGATATTTGTGAAATTTTTTCTCACATGTGATGCAACCCAATTTCAACATCAGGCTGCTGAATTGTGCATAATCTGAGCCTGCTGTTGCCGTTTGTAGTTGCCTCTTGTTTTTTGGTTTTGTGTGGGGAGCGAAGGCAGATTCAGAATGTAAATTACGAGTCTTAGGGAAAAATAAGTAAAGAATAATAATAATAAAGAAGAAAAGTAAAGAAGAAAAATACATTTTGTTGGAAAAAAAGCTCTTCTGAGTATAGTTTGCCACACTTACTATGTTTGATCCTATAACATTTCCCCACATGTTCTCGCAAGTTCATTGTCATAACAGATGAGTTATATAAATGTTAGATTTTTGTTTGACAGGATATATGCTGATTTCTTTTCCAATTAAAAGGATAGATGGTCCATCGGATTATATATTACATATTGTAAAGAAATGCTCACATTAACTCCATCTCCTCAGGAGACTTAGTAGTCTTGGAGTACGACAGGAGANTAAAGAAATGCTCACATTAACTCCATCTCCTCAGGAGACTTAGTAGTCTTGGAGTACGACAGGAGATCTTAGAAATTGTCTATAAAAGTCTCACTGAGAGTATTCTAACTTTTCATCTCCCAGCCTGGTATGGTCAGCTAAGCTGTCAACTGAAAACTAAACTGTCCAGAACTGTCATATTAGCAGCAAAATAGCTGGTAAATCACAAATGTCCATGACTGACCTCTGTACGACAGGACAACGAATAAAGCTAGGAACATCCTGAAAGACAGCTCCCATCCTCTATTCAATATGAAGTCTTGAAATCTGGGAGGCACTATAGAGCGCCACTNTTTTTTTTTTTTTTTTTTTTTTTTTTTTTTTTTTTTTTTTTTTTTTTTTTTTTCTCCTGTCATGGATTTTATGTATGTATGAAGTATGCTTTATCTGATTCTAAAACGGTGTGCTGAAGACAAATTTCCATCTATGGTGGACAAAAAAGTTATATTCTATTAGAAGCTGGATTCCAGTTTTTTGCTCTTTGTAATTTCATTTTCCTTCCCCCCCCGCCAACAGCATCACCGGCTCAGCGGTGTGCGCATTCTACATGGACGACATAGAAAAGGCCTTCAATGGCAAATTCAAAGAGCAGAAGAACAGTGAGTCGGCCTGGACGCCTGTGCCTGAGGAGCAGGTCCCGAAACCAAGGTAAGAGAGGCGCCTTTGAAAAGAAGTCTGTCATCTTCCCGAAATATGTTTATCTGCCTGAGACAGCGAAGTCTCACAGCTGCTGCCGCCATTGTTCCCCACATGCATCTCAGAAGAACAAAAGCAGCCACACAAGACACCTGCCTTCCCTCCTGCTCTTCCCCAAAACAAACAGCTGCCATTGTTTTCTTACATCTGCGTCCATGGATCCAGATTTCCTCCTGACGGTAGTTTCCTCTCATGTCGCCGCACAGGCCGGGCAGCTGCGCGGGCGAAGCCTCAGCGGCCTCCTACAAGTCCTCCACCACCTTCCCCGACGAGACCCTGACCTTCATCAAGTCCTACCCGCTCATGGATGAGTCTGTCCCCTCCATCAATGACAGACCATACTTCACCCGCACCACCAGCAGGTACGAGGTAGATTAGTGGAAGTAAAGAAGAAAAATCAATGGGTACTTGCATGTTTCTAATCCACAATTAAGTTAAACACATACATGTTAATGCCGTGTTGCCATTGGTTCTTAAAGTGAAAATGACAAATTGTGGAAACGTTGAGTTTTCCTCACTGAAAGAGGAGCCTGGTTACCTGCAAACCACAGCTTTTAAACAGCAGGAATCAGTGTCTCCTCTTTTTAAAAAACTCTATTTTTCAATGAAAACTGGTGAAAAAACAAAAATGAAGGCTTAGATACACAATAAACTTACACAGCAAATGCAGAGTTCTTGTTTGTCAGATATCATGAGCGCTTCTCAAGTGCAGAATAACTGCCTTCAGTGATTCAGTGTAAATTAAACCGTCAGTGACCTGAGTTTTGTTGCTGCAGTCACAACCTGAACCTTTCAAAGTGAAAGCCCGGGGTGGTGGTTCTTTTTNTTTTTTTTTTTTTTTTTTCGCGGCTGGTACGCAGGATATTATTTTCTATCGTCAACAGAAACATGCCGCTCCGACAGCGTTTCCACAGTCGGGGTTGTGATTGGTATCGATGAGGGAGCTGAGGTGGAACACACAGCCTCGTTCCTTATTAAAACCTGTTGGTTTTTGTTCACGGTGCTAATGACGGTCGATCTCAGCTGACATCAAAGAGGACCTTCTTCTGGGGCTGACCCGACCTGCAGGAAACCTTCAGTAGTTTCCATCTAAAGAAAGAAAGTGAGTGAGAGAGAGAGAGAGAGAGAGAGCTTTGAGAATCCAGACGTCTAGGAGTATCAGATAATGACTGGGTGAATATTGAATCTGCGAGGAGAGCCACAATCGTGTCATATTGTATAAAAACCACAGATGTGCATGTGGCCACAGCAGACATGTACAAAAGAGGCACACACACACACACTCCATACAAAAGTCTCCTCCGCATCTCCCGAAGCAGAGCCAGGCTGACAGCCAACCAAGCACCGCGGCGGCTCCGCACTGGGAAAGCGAGCGCCGCCTCACATCTGGCGCCAGAACGTCACATCTGCTTCGTCTGTCCCAGAGAGGACCAGATAAATGAATTCCGACCAGAAGCGCATCACGCAATACTGCCGAGTCATTGCAGCGACGTGCCAGCTGAGTTTATTGGGTAAACACGCCAGCTTCCGCGGGACCATCTGGGAGGAAGTGTGAGACGTGAGGACACAGAAGCCTCCGCTGGTGTCCTGGTAGAATAGATGTGCTGTGGATTGTGAGCAGGAATTTGTTAGTTTAAATCCCAAGAAGAATATGGGTGGGAAAATAGTAATATGTGTGTTTTTCCCATCTGTCATGAACCAGTGGTGGAATAATAAGTAAAATCATCAACTTACTATAATGTAAGAATACTCCATCAAGGTATTAAAGTATCAAAAGTACTTATTGTACTTTGGTCCTTTAACACTCTGTCGCTGTCAGAGTGTTAAAGGACCATACCATCCATTTTGCATGTTTGAGCCTAATATATTCAATTTTCATACATGTTACATTACTGACAATCATTTCCCAAAGGATAAAACCGTATTTCAGCTTTCCTGATATTTTGCAAAATCTCTTAATCTTTCAAAATCAAATATTCAAGTGATACACCCACCTGAAAAATCCATGTTTCTCCTGCTAATAGTTATACAGCCTTATGAAGTCACAGCCGTTTAAATTTTTCGATAAACACAGGTCTTCTTTTGGGACTATATTCCCTGGTGGAGACAATACATTCACTCTGTGGTTTGTATTGCACTTAAAAGGTAAAATTACGAAACTTAAAAAAAACCCTGAATACACTCTTGTTGGCGATGATGGATTACCTATGTTGTAATGTTTCAAGTATCAACAAGTTGATTTTAATAGCGTACCAGAATGAACTGAAACCAATGGTGGACTGGAAGGAAAACATTTTTAATTCACCGTTCCAGTAGTATGCTTTGGGAAATGATTGTCAGTAACGTTACATGTATGAAAATTGAATATATTAGGCTCAAACATGCAAAATGGGTGGTATGGTCCTTTAAGAAATGAATTCATACAAATCTAGCAAATTGTTGAACTGAAATAAAAATCTATTAATGTGAGATACAAGGTTTTTGACCTGTCAAACTGCGCATCTAAAATTTTGGTGACATTCATTTGAATATTTTAATGTTTTATTTCCATAAAAACACAAGTTTTTTAACTTGCAAAAATTTTCTGTAGTTTAGTAAAAAACATCTGCAAACTAAAACAAAAAATAAACTGAACAGGGCTTTAAAGAGAGAGACGAAAATGGCTGCAGAACAGGAAGGATGGATCGATTAAATGGCTGTGTGGGTGGATGGATGGAGGGATAGATGGATGAATAGATGGGTCAGTGAGCTGATAGCGGGATAGATGGATTAAGAGATGTAGCGATGGAGGGAGGGAAAGGTGGATTGTTGATAAAGTGGTTGTTTGCCCTCTAATGCTTTATTCAGTGAACTGAAATGAATCTGCTGATTTGGGTTTTCACCATAAATTTGCTTTGTCAAAACAGCAATGTTAATAAGATGCTAACTAGCATATTAGCATCATATAGCGCCTCAGTTTAAGTGTCTTAACTTCAGTTTACAATCTGTACCTTCAACATATATTTATATATATATGTATGTATATTTATTTTTTATTTTTTTGCATGTTTATCAAAGTCACTGTTTTCATTGCTTATCCATAAATAAATAAGTGCTTACATGTTGATAGTGAAGAAAGAGAACACAATTAACTTGTAATAATCCATTTCAAGTCCTTATTTTAGTAAGAAGCGATCATTTCCTGCTGATCGCTTTGCAGACGTGAGGGATTTTCTGCTGCTTTGTATCACATCTTTGTTAATTGAATCTCTTTGGTCAGACATAATAAATAGCTTGAAGATGTTATTTTTATTTCTGGTAACTCGTCATGTACATTTGTCATTATTTTTGATATTTTGTGGACTGAATGACTGATCAAATAACAAAATGATCTGTAGAGTATTTGTTAAAAATCTATCTTAAACGTTGTTATCCTTGCAGTCGTATTTATGGTTTTTATTTTTTTTCCCTTGTCTCCAGGTTTAAGCTGACCCAGATAGCGGTGGACACGTCAGCTGGGCCCTATAAGAACTACACGGTGGTGTTCCTGGGCTCAGATAACGGCCATGTGCTGAAGATCCTGGCCAGCACGCAGGGTGCCAATGCCTCCTTCAGCACCCAACTCCTGGAGGACATAAATGTCTACAACCCTGAAAAGTCAGACATCTTTTTTTTTACTTTATTTCCTTGTCCTCTTTTTAAATGTCTTTTCTGTCTAAATACTTGATCAATTCATTCATTTTACTTTTTTTTGGTCTCTTTCTGTCTCTGTTTTTGCCTTTTTTTTTTTATTGCCTTTTTGTCCTCGCCACCTCAGTTCTTCATTCATCTTTCCTGTTCACCCTTTTTCCTCTGTTGTCACACTTTGCATCATCCTGTGCAGCTGGAGGGATGTTTTTTTTTTCTTTCTTTTGTCTTCTTTTGTTTTCTGCACAGATTGAAAAGTCTTATCTGCATGAACTTCGATTCACAGCCGGATTTCTGCATAATTCTCAGACTCTTGCCAGCTGTCTGCAGTGTTCGGTTGAAAATTAAACAAAACCAGAAATGCCTGATCACGGCAGCTTGTGTTCCTCTGTGCTCCTAGGTGTAATGTTCAGGGCGAGGACAGGAGGGTGCTCGGCCTGGAGTTGGACCGGGATCATCATGCTTTGTTCGTTGCCTTCTCCGGCTGCGTGATCCGTGTTCCTCTAAGCCGCTGCTCTGACTACAGCACCTGCAAGAAGTGAGTAAACTGTACAACAAGGCATCACCACAACCAGGGTTACAGGTTCTATTCCCTCTCCAGATGCTGTGTTTTACCATGTATGGTCCAGTCATGTCCGCCTTTGACAGCAAAATTTCACACGGATTTAAGTCATTCGAGTGTAATCTTCACGATCAGAGGATTCACTCATGGAGCTCGATTTTGAAATTTACAACCTTAATGGAGTTGAGCTTCACAATGTCGAGTCAAAAGAGATGAAATGCTTTTGTACGTGGCTATCTGAGTTGGCGTAGCCTTTCTGTCAGCTCGTACCAGACTGGCCATTCTCTGATCTCTCTCGACAACAAGGCGTTTCTGCCCGCAGAGCTGCAGCTCACTGGATGTTTCTTTTTTTTTGTTTGTTTTGTTTTTCACACCTTTCTGTCTGAGACTGTTGTGTGTGAAAATCTTAGGAGATCAGCAGTTTCAGTGATACTCAGATCAGCCCGTCTGGAACAAACAACCACCGACGTCGCATTTTTCCCCCCTCTATTTTGATGTTTGACATGAATGTTAACTGAAGCTCCTGACCTTCTGCAAGATCGTATGCATTGCACTGCTGCTATGTGATTGGCTGGTTGGATAATTGCATGAATAAGCAGGTGGGTTCCTAATAAAGTGAGCATGTCTGCGTTATAGCATGAGGATTCGTGCTGGCACATGTTGGCTTTAATCAGAGAAGTTCGAGAAGTTCCCATTGACAACCCAGCAAAAAAGAGGATGAAAGGAAGCACCAGCGAGCATTCTTGCAGTTACGGCTCCTTCCACAATAGGATTTTAAGAGTGCGTGAAGGATCAACCCTTGTTAGAAAAATGTTTCAGCAGGAGAAAAAAAAAAAAAANAAAAAAAAAAAAAAAGTTGAGGCAGCACCCAGTACGCGCAAAACTATCTTTAACAAAATAACCATGTCAGGTCATCAGATTGTCTCAAAATTGGACTAAGAACTGAGACCGCACTCATGCTGCAGCCTAAAAACGCATGATGCAGTATTGAGCATTACTTTCCCATGCACCAGGAAGAAAATGGCACTAAAACACCAGGTAACTAAAGTAAGATAACTGCTGTTACTTCTGTGGCTACCAATTTAAGAAATGTGTCCACTCTCAATGCTGTTAGGAAGCTCTGGACAAAAGCCTGAGCCAAATAGCAGATGTTACAGTATTATCTGTCTGGTTCTTTGAGTTGATTTTGCAAAAAAAAACCAAAAAAAAAACAAGAGCACTCAGAGGTTATTTGTGGTGCTTGCAGGTAACGGAGAGACAGGTAAAATCAGAGCGCAGGGAAGTTTGGTGCGTCTGCCTTTAAGTATGTCTGCGGTTACAAGCAGCGATTTCTACACTCGAACTCCCATGTGATTCCTGCTGAAACCACATTTTGAGTGAACCTGGTCCTGCTTGTAGAGCTGCAGCGATAAGAAGCTCTTTCAGTGTGTAACTTCAAGAATAATAGTTTGATATTCAGTGCATTTGCACTTGAAAACTTGGCTCCACAGTCTAAGAAGCAGAGGAACTCCTGGATTAACAGTCAGGCCTGAGTTGTGTTTGACGTTAACGATGCGTGTGTGTGCATGACAGCTTCTACATATATGCTGTTTGTTTGAAGCATCGTTTGCGCTCGTCCTCAAGAAATAACACTGTACGTTTTCATGATGCAATACCAAATCATGGTGGCTGCAATGTCAAATTTTGTGGAGTGATTTCAGCAGGACAGTCACAGTGACAACCAGGAAAATACCTGAAAGTTTCGAGGAGAAGTTGATGGATCACGTCAGAAACTTTTCCTCAGCACCGCTCCACAGCAACAAATACACCTGAACATTTGGCACAAAATTGTCCTTGTCTTGGATTTTCACCATCTTCGTTTACACTATTGAGCAAAATCTGATGTAGATTTGAAAGGACCACACTGGCGACTGCATGTTTGAGACCAAAACATATTACCTGCACACACGTTACGTTACTGACAATTTCCAAACCTTTAGATCGTATTTTAGTTTTCCTGCCAAATCCTCTAATCTTTCAAAATCAAATAGTCAGGTGATGAACGCACCTAAAATTTATGTTTCATCTGCTAACATCGTTGCACGATTGTAAAAGTCACGATCGTTAGTAAATTCTCAGTAAAAGCCATCTTCTCTTGGAACTGTGCAAGACATGCATTGTCTTCCATACAGCTTTGACAGAAAAACTTTATGGACATCATGTTTGCTATGATGGATTATGTATCTCAAGTGCGTTTCAAGTCTCTATAAGTTCATTTTAATAGCATACTGGAATGAAGTGAAACTAATGGTGGTCTGAAAAATTTTTTAATATTTAGCACTCCAGTAGTATATTGTTGCAAATGGTTGTCAGTCATGTAACGTGTAATTATATTGGGCTCAAACACGGTAAGTTACCGGTATTGTCCTTCAATATGTTCTGCTGCTGACCTGGAATGACGCCCTCACATTGCCCACTAGTGGACACAGTGTTTTATCGTCCAGATTGACTTACAGCACACACGCGAGCGCTACTTGCATCATCTTTTTATTTTCTGTTACTTTGAAAACAGTTTGTATGAAGTTGCATTTAAACTTCAATTTATAAACCCAACAAAAACACGGCTGCCATTTGTCATTGTCTTGCAGAACTTGAAGTGGGTGGTATGAAGAAAGGTAGCGAGGCTCTGCAGCTAAGATGCTGAGATTGCTTTCAGAACATGTTTACTTTAGGAGCCGGCCTTCCAGCCTCTCTTTGTCTGCAGCCTTTTGTTTTGTCAGGCAGTGTTTTTGCCTCAGCTAATGTACATGCTCTCTGCTTCGGTTTCTATTTTGGGGGCTGCGAGGAATGTTGCCCCCCTCCTTCTTTCCTTTTTCTAAGTCAACCTAGGGAAAGTATTTCTCCTCAGCTCCACCGGGGAATACGTGTACCCCCATAGCATGCTAAACTCTCATTGCAAAAGACCCAGAGAAGCTCTCAACATCATTTTACCCATAAATTGGAAGCAGCTGATTGGCTGAGAGCCAACGCTGATGGTCGCTGTTTTCTGAAGCTGCTTGAGAAAGCAGAGGAAAAGAGGGAACAGTGAGAAAACGGATAGGGCCTGTCTGAGTTAAGCATGCGGGCCAGCTACATCCCCAGATCCTTTTCAGAGACTAGAGCTATAGCACACCTCATCCTAGGATGGACCCATCAGGACTGACCAGGAGGTCAGGTTTCAGCTGCCTTTACTACACTGATGAATCCGTCTACCTCCAGATGAGATTTTCTCTGTCTTTGTTTTCTGAGAGATTTTCTATCTCTCTGTTTTCTGCCTCAGTTTTCTCCGTCTCTGCCTTGTTCTCGCCCTCGCCTGTTCTCTTCTCCTGCCTCTCCCTCAGCATCTGCTGTACGATTTCTTTTTTTTTTTTCACCCGAGGCACTGCTGCCAATATTAGGTTTCAGAAAATGTTCTGTTTTGAACAGTGGCTGGGAAATGTATGAAATGAGAGGTTTAATGGAAATACAGTGAAAGGGCAAGGACGGCCCAAAACCCAGAAAATCTGTAGATCCAGGCATTTTTCACTCCTCTCTGTTTCATTTTCGTGACTAGTCTAGGATAAATAGTTATTTCAAACTATAGTTACTTTAACTGATTTGGAAATTTACCATCTTTTGTTTAGGTTTTGTGGCACGAAACCATAACTGACATAAGAGGCATCGTTTTCATTTTATAAAAATATATCATAACGTAAAACTTAAAAGCTGCATATTAAATACACCATAATAGCTGTCGTTAATCACCTGTCTGCCTCCGTTCAGTTAGGTGTGTTTTTATTTTGCTAGGCTTCATTCAGCAGCGTCACATTAGCCAAAACATCTCTAATATGCCAAAGAATGTCGTATCCCCCACAATGTTGGCCAACTGACAGCTTAAAGTTATGAGCCTCGGCCTCTGTGGCTGAATAAATCCCATCTCCCCTCGGCAAGTAATGGCTGCTCCTTCCACAGCGTGGTTGCAGGCGGAGACGCACACACCTTTGTGTTCATCATAGCATGACAGAATACAAGCCAGGAGGCAGCAGGGAGGTCTGAAGTTTTAAAGAGAGACAAGGGACGCCCATGAACACAACAGTCGTTTAGATACTGCACACATGAGCACGGTGACACACACATGGAACAAATGCCTTCCTCACACAACTCTGGCCAAAACCACACTGGACCCGGCTGTCTGGTTCCTCTCAGCACCACGGCGCAGCTCTGTCAGCTGAGCCTTGTAGTGTAACTGAAGAGAAATGCAGTGACAGAGATTCATTTGTTTTCCTGCAGATAGAGAGGAAGCGAGGCAGAGTGGGCAGAGAGACGCTTACACATGGAGGTGCTCTGTGATTTAGCAAATAACAAGCTGAGCAGAGTTGGAAGCACTTACTTCCTGCCTCTCAGCTCATCAGCATTAGCCTTAATCAATAGCCGTTAATCAGCCCATGCAGGATATAATCCAGGCAGAACCGCAACACTTTTTTTTGCATTTTTTATTTTTTTTTCCCACGCGTGTTTGATTGATTAAACGTAACCCCGCTGGTACCGGGTGCAAAACACATGACTGGGTCCTTCAATCAGTCTAAATGTTAATCCCAGCGATTCCGCTTCTATAGGCAGGAAGTTGCTGGCAGCTAATACACGTAGCAGACAGCCTGTTATGAATACAACAGCTGTCTTCATCAGTATCATTAATCAGAGAACAGCACAAAAATCGTACAATTAAATAAACAGACTCTGACCAACGGTACAGTCATAAAATAGCTGTGGACAGCAGATGTCACACGCATAAATAAATTCATCCGATAGAATCAGATAACATCAGCCGTAGAATAGAGCTTCACCAAGGAGACAACACAGAGATGCAGCTGTAAGCCATAAAAACACAATGGAGCATGCAGCCCACTAACACTGTGGAGATATGACACTGTCCCATCAGTAAGTGGGAAATAATGTAATTTGGCATGTGTTGTTGCTTTAATCTTGTTACCTTAAAAGGCCATACCGGCCATTTTGCATGTTTGAGCCTAATATATTCAATTTTCATACACGTAAGGTTACTGACAATCATTTCCCAAAGCATACTACTGGAACGGTGAATTAAAAATGTTTTTCCTACCTTCCAGACCACCATTGGTTTCAGTTCATTCTGGTACGTTATTAAAATCAACTTGTTGCTACTTGAAACATTCTTGGGATAGGTAATCCATCATCACGAGCAACACATGTATTCAGGATTTTTTTTTTTTTTTTTANTTTTTTTTTTTTTTTTTAGGTTTGGTAATTTTGCCATTTAAGTGCAATAAAAAGCGTGGAGTGAATGTATGTGTTCACTGGGGAATATAGTCCCAAAAGAAGACCTGGTTTATTGAAAAATTTAAACGACCTGACTTCATAGGGCTGTGCAAGAGAAAAATGGATTTTTAAGGTGGGTGTATCGCTTGAATATTTGATTTTGAAAGATTAAGAGATTTTGCAAAATATCAGGAAAGCTGAAATACGGTTTTATCCTTTGGAAAATGATTGTCAGTAACATAACATGTATGAAAAATGAATATATTAGACTAAAACATGAAAAATGACTGGTATGGTCCTTTAAAGGACCATATGGGTGGCTTTGCATGTAAATAGTAACCACAACCACGTTACGTTACTGCCAACCATTTTCCAAAACACACGACTGGAAAAGTTTTTCCTGTCTTCCAGACTGCCTCGGTTTCAGTTCATTTCAGTACGCTATAAAAACCAACTTGTAGAGACTTGAAATGTGCTTTGAGATTGTTAATCTATCACAGTGAACATTACCTTGTTTTAATTTAACCAGTTCAACACGTAGCCACAGCAAATATAGTCCCAAGACAAAAGACTGCTCTTCCAGAGACATTAAAATGGTCGTGTCTGCACAATCATGCATTAAGTGTTAGCAGGTGAAACATTAAATTTTGAGGTGGGTGTATCACCTGACAGTTTGATTTTGAAAAATTAGGAGATTTGGAAAAAAAAAATAATATCTAACTAAAAAAGGAGGAATCTCTGTGGCACCAATATCTCTAGGACCCGGCGCTGTAGGAAGTTGAAATTCAGCAGATTTATTGCTCAGGACCCAAGGACGTGCAATGTCACGTGTGAAGTTGTTAGGATGAGCGGTTCTAGAATTGAGCTGTGCCAGTAAAAAGTAGTCCACGTGGCAGGATACGCTCTGGGCGTGGCAGCATATGCTCCGCTCCAGTGCCACGGTCTCAACCTGACCCCATACAATTAACAAAGCTAGCTCACGAGGACGTGCAGAACTAAGTTATGGCAGGCTGCAGCACGCACCATAAAGTCCAGCCCGTTCCGAACACGCATGTTTTGAACGGGCACTGCACTAGTGAAAACTAAAGCGTAAAACTAAAATGCAGTTTTATGTTTTGGAAAATGGCTGGCAGAAGCGTAACGTGTACTTAGGTGGCGTTTGTCAGGCTCAAACATGCAAAACCACCAGTGTTGTTCTTTAATTATCTAACGTCATCTCTTGATGATGACGCCAGAGCAGATGAAAGTTTGTCAACGTATTGATTCAAATTGCCGCTTTAGGTTAAATGGGTGCAGCATTTTTTTGACAAACGCTGTCTGACCTGCATGCACCCGCTGGACCTGAACTTCCACTGTGTTGTGTCGCTTTGCGTGCTCATTGGGCAGAAAGTTAAATTACAGCATTGTTACCTATGCTGAGGTACAATAACTCAAACCATAACCTGTGATTTAGACATCCTTGTTACGCTGCATTGTTTGTGCTGCTTTACGTATTTGGAAATAGATGGACACACCTGCTCAACGTAATAATTCCAAACCGTTGATGCCACCGCACCCTTTGCTCCCTCTCATGCTCCTCCATTGCCAGAAATCCTGTCGACCCCCTGACTCGTCTTTGATTGAAATCTGTGTTTTTAACCGAGCACCTGTCTCCGTGCAAAACAACAACGTTGCCTTTTTTCCCTGCTGCAAAATTTCCTCTTTGCAGGTCGGCAGTGTTCACCCCGCAGCAGCAATATAATGAGCATAAAGTCCACAGTGACAAAAGTTCAACAACAACAGTATTTACTCGGTGCTTATCTGCAGTCAGTGTAGCGATGTTTTTTAGCCTGTTATCCTGAACAACACCATCAGAGGCTACATTTTTTTTTTTTTTTTTTTTTTCTAAAAAAAAGGTTCTTCAGGATGTTCGTTGTGGCACGGGTTGCATCGTCATGTCAAACCAAAACCTTTTCTGGGAGTTGAGGAGCAGAGTTTTAATGAGGACTCCTGTGACCTGTTTTAAATACCTGACAACGTTCACAGCTACTCAGCCTGAGCGCGAAGGTGTTACGCAACCCTTCACGCTCAGCCTGCGAACATCAGAGAAATCCCACAGACAGCAGATCAGTGTGTCAAATGCAAATCAGAGAAAGATCATGATGGAGATTCACTGGATCACCCCTCAAGCTGGTAATTGAATATGTATTAATGCAGTCATTTATGTGTTAAACTATTATATATTTAACTTATGATGTGTCATTACACCTTAGATAGATGAGTAGCTGATGGTAGATACAGTAGCCTTTACTGTAGTAATTCCTGTAGTAGTTTCTGTTAGAAAACAAACAAATCTGACATTTGTGAAGTCCTATGTTTTTATGTCAATGACATATAAGCTTATTTATTCAAAACTTAGTTGACAGCAATCTTTGATCAGCTTGATGCGCTACATTCTGTACATTCTTATTTGAAGCATTCTAATTTAGTGAACTGTGGTTATAGTGACAGTTTCTGTGTTGTTGACTGCACGGTGTGGAAAATGCCTTGGAAAATTTGTTATTTTAACATACTGTAAATTCTCTATTAAAAGCCGGTATTCTAATAATAGCCAATATCTAATAATAACGGGGGGGCGGAGTCAGCAGGATGAAATAAAAGCCGGTCTCATATAAAGGCGGGTTTGGTGTTTGTNCGGGGGGGCGGAGTCAGCAGGATGAAATAAAAGCCGGTCTCATATAAAGGCGGGTTTGGTGTTTGTCTTTTATTGGCCCAGGAAACTATCAGTGTAATCTGCTGCTGCCACCAGATGATAGCAGCCATGTTTAGATACGAAACCACTTAAAAACCTCTCCAGCCGTCGTCCCTCCTGCCAGAAGGCACGACCCGCTCAACGTGAAACAAAGCCGGAAACGTGGAGCCCTTGCGGTGACAGCAGAGCGTCACGCGCTCCTCGCCGGGGACGGGCACTCTGTTATCACCAACCAGGAAAATGGTTGAAAATGAACCTTTATAAAAGCTGCCTGGAGGCGTGTTCACACTGACATCTTCTCCCTTGTGGCGGTGTGTTTTTTAATGCAGTTATGGGTTTGTCCATCGGCAAAATCTAGCTATAAAGCCAGAGCTGTCCATCATTTTGTGGCACCAATATCTCTAGAACCCGGCATTATATGAAGCTGAAATTTGGCATGTATAATGCTCAAGGATGTTAAGTGTCGCTTGCAAAGTTGTTTGGATGAGCAGTTCTTGAATTGAGCTATGCCAGTAAAAAGTAGTCCACGCGCAGCAGGATACGCTCCAGGCATGGCAGCTGCAGCACCCACCATAAAGTCCGGCCCGGTCCGAACAGGCATGTTTTCAGCGGCCACTGCACAGTTAGAAATAAAGGCCTGTCTCATATAAAAGCATGTCTCCAATATTGGTCGGTGTTCTCTCCACAGCTGAGATAAATAAAGGCCTCGACCATTAATAGGTTGTCTGTTTTTGCACATTAACAAAAGTGAAAAAACGATTGAAAATGGATCTCTGGGCATATCAGCATCATATTAGCATTTTGTCTGCATTTTTCTCTTCAACTTCCTGTGTGTCAGTGGAAACATTCTGAGCTGTCCTCCCCGCTAGAGGGCCTCAATTAATCTACTTGTTGCGAAGATCATATTCTGGAGGCAAGAAATAACTTTTCAGTATTTAGGGACAAGAATTGCAAGAGAAAATGTCTTGGAATTATATGGCACTTTAAAAACCTTTGTATTTTGTCAGTAGGACTCAGTAAAAAAAGCAGAAATGATGAGCCTTGAGAATGCAGTGACGTTATGCAACTTGCTGTGCAAGTGACAAATAGAAGTAATTGCATATTTTATACATACATATATAGAGAGACACATTGCTTACAACAATATGGAAACTGTGAAATGCCAAGTATGTATTATGCAGTCATAAAAAGATTAGCATACGTCTCCACATGTGTCATATATCAGTGTGCTGCAGCAGATTGTGTTAGTCACTAGATCATTTACATACAAACAAGATTACAGGAGCCACATGACGGTAAGATATGAAGATTTATTTCACTGTTTACAATATTTGCACTTGCGCTTTCTTGAATTAGTTAATAATAAACTTGATTTATGCAGCTTTCCCACCGTGCTCACTGAAAATTGTTTTGCCTCACGAAACGCCGAAGTTGGTTTCTACCCAACAAACGACGATGCGAGTTGTTCACCCCGGGGTTCATCTGTAGTCGCGCAACAAGCCCGCGGTGGCGATGAGGGATCAGATGTTTTGTTTTGTAATGGCAGTGCAGCTCCACATCACCAGCCAACATCTGCTGAGCTTTGGCACAGGGTTTCTTCACACTCTGCTCGCTCTGACTGTCTGCCTCTCTACGTCTACAGAAGCTGTCTCTCTTCACGGGACCCTTACTGCGTTTGGCTCAAGATGGACAGCTGTGTGACGGTCTCACCTGGATTCAAGTGAGTCACGCATACACGCATGCACATGCACACACATTCAAAAAAAAATCCCACTAGAACTGCAGCGTAGCATTAAATGATCATACATGATAACTAAAGCTCATTCATTCTCCTACTTTATAATCAGAGCACTGGTGTTACATTAAAGGACCATACCACCCATTTTGCATGTTTGAGCCTAATATATGCAATTTTCATACATGTTACGTTACTGACAATCATTTTCCAAAGGATAAAATCGTATTTCAGCTTTCCTGATGTTTTGCAAAATCTCTTAATCTTTCAAAATCAAATATTCAAGCGATACACCCACCTTAAAAATCCATGTTTCTCCTGCTAATAGTTACACAGCCTGATGAAGTCACGGTCCTTTAAATTTTTCAATAAACTTAAGTCTTCTTTTGGGACTATATTCCCTTATGGACATACATTCACTCCGTGCTTTTTATCGCGCTTATACGCTAAAATTACGTAACTTCTAAAAAAAACAAAAACCTGAATACACGTCTTGTTGGTGATGATGGATTACCTATCCCAAGAACGTTTCAAGTATCAACAAGTTGATTTTAATAGCAGAATGAACTGAAACCAATGGAGGTCTGGAAGGTAGGAAAAACATTTTTAATTCACCGTTCCAGTAGTATGCTTTGGGAAATGATTGTCAGTAAAGTTACATGTCTGAAAATTGAATATATTAGGTCCAGACATGCAAAATGGATGGTATGGTCCTTTAAGGTAGCAGTGTTGTAGGTGTGTCTCAGGTAAAAGCCAGGTAAAAGTGAAAATCAGCATGTTAATAAGGTAGAAGGTAGAAACTGACTGATCAGCTGAGTGAGTTTATCTATCAAAGTTATTGATCACTAACACGTGAGGCAAATACAGTTTTAAACATCACCCAGATTTCATCCCGCTGAAATTTATGACCAGAATGAAACACGTCTTAATTTTTGTATAACATGAATAGCTTCTCCAACTTGCAAATAAGGAAATACTGCAGCACTGCTTCTTTCAAGGAAAACGCTAAAAGATGGCGGTACAGACATTTATGAATGAAGGAACGATATTTGCCCATTTCGAGATGGTAAATCATTCTACCATTTATGAATCTGGCCCAAAATATCAAAAAGGAGAAGGACTGCTAGATGAAACAACTTTATTTCAGGAACGGGAGACTCTTTGACCTGCTATCTGCTGTCAAAACACAGTTTGCACTTAGTCAGCACCTGTGCAGATTATCCACTTCCTCTCTGTGCAAACGCCATCAAATGGGAGAATCTGCAGCCTCGTAACAAATGAAACCAGAAGCCTTCCGCTATGAAAATTAATTTAAAACAGTGATGGGCCCACTGCCGCAGTTATTGAAAATCATACTCAATCTCTTAGCATCCAGAATTAATTGTTTTTGGCCATTGTGTAACACATTAAAGAAACAGGTGGTTTATTTTGGTGTAAAAAAAAAAAAAAAATCACAAATGGAATAGTCTTTGATTTTTAATTACAACAGGCTTATGTATTTCTCACGGGGACAAACATGCTTTGAGGTTATTATTCTCATGTCTGGCTGCAACATGCGGCTGTGCTGCAGTTTCTTTATATCAGCTGTTGTTTATATTGGTGTACATTAACACCAACGCCCCACAGCTGCTGCTGCTGCTCATCTTTTAAAATATAAGACCTACGTGGGTTTAAGGCTTGGAGAATTGTGCTGAGGCACTTAACTAAAGAGAATAGCCTCGATAAAGTAAGAAAAGCATTTGATGGCTAAATATCTGCATTTCCACATTACGGAGTCATAATAGCGTTATACAACGTCGTTATGGAGTCTCAAGGGAGTCAATTGAAGGGAAATTTTTATGTGAAAGGATCGAATATAAATGAGAAACAGGAATGGAGAATCTCTGCCACTTTTACTGTAGCAATGATTTAACAGGGCCACATTGGTGATTTTGCATGTTTGAGCCCAATAACTGCAACTCCTATACATGTTACTGGAGTGGTAAATATTAGAATTGTTTTTCCTACTTTCCAGTCAGCCATTGGTTTCAGTTCATCCCAGTAGACTGTAAAAATCAACTTGTAGAGACTTGAAACGTGCTTGAGATAAGAATCCATCACAGCGAACCAAATGTTCTTATTTTTTTATTGAAGTTGTTTAATGTAACATCCAACAAGGAGCTGTGTGGAAAAACATGTACGTCTCTGACAGAAATATAGTCCCAGGAGAAGATGGCTTTTACAGAGAAATTAAAAACAACTATCCATTCTGCATCCAAACGTGTAAGCAGGTAAAAATTTGAATTTTAAGGTATTCACCTGACATGATTTTAAAGATTAGGAGATTTGGCAAAATAACACGAAAACTAAACTATGGTTTCATGTTTTGGAAACTGGTTGGCATTAAGATAATGTGAGATGATTAAGTTTAGCTTTGGGGCTTTTTTTTTTTTTCTCGGGTTAAAGTCAGGTTAAAGATCGGGTGGGGCCTTAAAGTGCAGAGCATCCATGCCTGCTGTTTATTATTTTCTAAACATTGATCAGTAATTAATCATGCCGTTTTGAAAATGGCTCTTTTGTTGCTCAGTCCCATTCTGGTCCCCACACCCTCGCCCAATGCCCCGCANCCCCCCCTCCATTTGTGTATTTGTGCAGAGTGAAGTGGACAATAAAATCCTCCAGCAGCGAGTCTGTGGAGGATGCTTTGTTGGAGGAAGGAGGAAACTTCCACATTTATGTTCCGTCTTGCTGCTTCGTCAGATATTTTGTTCCATTTGCCTCACATTAACTCAGCTCTTTGGTTTAGGGAAGCTCTGCATTTGCAGGGAAACTGTGCAAAATATTACACAACAGCGAGCCGATCAAGTGTCAAGTATGTCAGTATCCATGGAGACTAATGGTCGCAGTTGACTTCATCCAAGTTGACTGGGAGACCTCGTCAGGAGGCAACCTCCCAGTGTGGGCAAAAAGCTGCTGCCACAGAGAGGGGAGGGCTCTGCATGAGTGAGGCTGTGGGTGTGTGTGTGTGTGTGTGTAGTCCCTGTGTGTGTGTCTTTGTTTTTGTAATTTCAGTGTAATTACTGATATAAACGGGGAAAATGAAACACGCTTTCATTTTAGGAGAAAGGAGGGGTTATTAACAGGAGTTCTGTGTCTTGTGTGTATTTTTGTGATCTCCACTCTGCTTAGAAATGGGAATACAGTTTAGGAAAGTGTGGTGTTGTGCAAATTGTGGTAAATATTACACAATAGCTAGCATTAAGGTATCTGTCGGTATCCATGGAGACTAATGGCCGCAGTATACTTTATCCGACCCAGCCTGTCCAACTTGGTGGGAGACCTTGTCAGGAGGCAACCTTATTTATACCTTTTCACAATGCCCACAGTGGGAGGTGGGGCAAAAAGCTGCTGTCATAAAGAGGGGAGGGGGTGGTGTGTGTGTGTGTGTCTGTGTGTCTGTCTCTTTGTAATCTCAGCACAATTAATCATATAAATGGGGAAAATGAAGCACGCTTTCACTTTAGGAGAGAGGAGGGGTTATGAACAGGAATTGTGTGTGTTTTTTGTGGTCTTCACTCCCTTATAAACAAAGCAGATTTTCACCATCAATTCTCTCTGTGGAGCACGCACACGGTGACGGGATCAAAAAAGAGAGTTGAGAGAGGAAAAACGACGGGTAGGAAGGCGGGTTAGAGGAAGAACGCTGCGGCTTAAAGTGTCCCGCTTATGGTGGAGCACACTCTGCTTAATCAGACCCTCCACAGCCACAAGTGTGACTTCGTGTGGAGTGACCAGGCAGTGGGTGGGATGGGTTTGGGAATGGGTCAAAAAATCTTCTAGCATGTTGCGCTCCTGGCCCCTCCCACACCGTGATGTCACAGCCAGTGTTTTGTTTTTTTGACAGGTGAGTGGATAGCGACTGCTTTGACATCAGCATGTGGCCTGATGTGAAACACTTAAATTTCAACCCTTACACCAATTATGTCAATTTAATTACGATTAAAATACTGTTTGAAGGAGGTTTCGGCTCTTAAAGGACCATACCATCCATTTTTTCATGTTTGAGCCTAATATATTCAATTTTCATACACATAAGGTTACTGACAATCATTTCCCCAAAGGATAAAACTGTATTTCAGCTTTCCTGATATTTTGCAAATTCTCTTAATCTTTCAAAATCAAATATTCAAGTGATACACCCACCTTAAAAATCAATGTTTTGCCTGCCAATAGTTACACAGCCTGATGAAGTCACGGTCGTTCAAATTTTTCCATAAATGGAGGTCTTCTTTTGGGACTATATTCCCCGGTGGAGACGTACATTCACTCCATGCTTTTTATTGCGCTTAAACGCTAAAATTACATAACTTCTAAAAAAACCTGAATACACGTCTTGTTGGTGATGATGGATTACCTATCCCAAGNGATTTTAATAGCATACCAGAATGAACTGAAACTAATGGTGGTCTGGAAGGTAGGAAAAACATTTTTAACTCACCGTTCCAGTAGTATGCTTTGGGAACTGATTGCTAGTAACGTTATGTGTATGAAAATTGAATATATTAGGCTCAAACATGCAAAATAAACGGTATGGTCCTTTAAGTCTTTGTTCTGTGGTTGAAGTTGTGCTAATTAAAGGGAAAAGCCCCCATGGTATTCCGTCAGTATACCACAAAAGGCGTTATTAGAACACTAACTCACAGTCACAGCAGGCAGATTTGTAACTTAATTGATAGTTTGCAGACGTGTAGAGGAACAGTTTTCATAAACCCACTTAACCTGAATCGCTGTTCAACACCACACGTAAACTGGACTCATGCTCTGCTGATCGATAGCTAATCTAGAGTTTGACGCAGCAGCAATGTCAGCATGATGAATATCAGAGATCAAATTTTACCAAAACTCCACTCAGAGCCCCCACCACACACACACACACACAACAACAATAACAACAACAACGACATGCATCCATCCTGTTTATTTCACAAATGGCAGACATGAATCACACACACAGCACCTCTGAAATTAAAACGCCCACAATTCTTGTTCTGTGCTTTGAAAGAACAAAACTTTTAGTGAGTCATCAATCAGAAAAATAAAAAAAATAACTATGCTTTCTTACTCATTCCTATAAACTGGAGGTATTGATCCACACCAAGTAACAGCACAGAGTTTATGTGTGCATCAACATTTGTGTTAGGAATTACTTTAAATGGTGCTGTGGTACCAATAAACAACGTATGGTCATTTGATACTTATTTTTGTTACCTAAGTAGTTAATCTCATTAGCGTCAAACTAAAGATGTGTACAAAGAAAAATGTCCCGTGTTTAATTTTCTAAAGGGGGACTCCACAGATTTTACCTATCAAATATTGGTCGTGGGGAGCTCGACTCATTATGTAAAAACATGTAAAATGGGGTAATACCTCAGGAGAATGAGACATGCAGAGTCAGGGAAACGAGGGTTATTCATGGCATCACACATGGCTTTGTGTTGTGGATAAAACTTGAAGATCCTCTTAGACGTTGGAGGTCATTAAATGAGCTAAATAGTGAATTCAGTTTGTAATTTTTTTTTGCTCCTGTGATGCCATAAGGGTCACTTTCCCTGGTTTTGTACAGCGCCCTCTAAAGTCACAACCTGTTGCTCATCATGGCTGTTAGAGTGAATTTAATGTGGAAAATTGGTCCTCCTTAAAAAGCCAAAGAAGGTTGTTTTTGGGTTTGTTTGTTTGTTTGTTTTTCCCCAAATCAAAGCAGTATACGACTTTTAACTCAACATCCTATATAAAACAAGAAATGATATTGAAAAGAGTATTGCTGGACTGGAACTCTAACCTCAGTACTTTCTGAGTACTGATCATAATGTGTCCATAACTCAGAATATCAAGAACCTACAAGTACAAGTTGGCATTGAATTGGCCAATTTTTAGTCTGTTTACCTGTTATTACCTTGATCAGCTATTTCCTGATTTGAATCAGAAGTGCTTTATTTTATACACATAAGGTTCTCGTGTGTCTGTAAAGACAGTATTAAACTGCTTTTGAGAAGTTTCACTTAATAAGTTAAAGGACCAGACTAGCAATTTTACACATTATATTACTGACGAACAATTTCCAAAATATAAAGTCGTATTTTTCTTTTCCCGTTATTTTGCCATATCCCTTAATCTTTAAAAATCAAATGTTTAGGTGATGCGCCGACCTTAAAATTCAATGTTTTGCCTATTAACATGTACGTCCGAATGTATTCGTACAAGAAAAGAAAAAATGTCATGATAAAAGCCGTCTTGTCCTTGGACTATATTCCCTGGCGGAGACATACGTTGTTTTCCTTGCAGCTCCATGTTGCACCGGTTAAATAAAGTTACTTTGACACAAAAAACTAAGTAGACTAAGTATTTTCTGTGATGGATTATGTACTGTATCTCAAGCGTGTTTCAAGTCTCTACAAGTTGATTTTAATACTGAGTGATCTGAAACCAATGGTAGTCTGAAAGGAAGGGAAAAAATGCTAATATTTACTGCCAACATATTATATTTTATGAAACAGCTATCAGTAATGTAATGTGGTTGTAAATGTTGGGCTCAAACATGCAAAATCACCTGTATTGCCCTTTTAATGACAAAAAGGGTTTTTATATGTTTAAAGTCAGCAAAGTGAGACATGGAAAACATTATCATTTTGGTATGTGTGCCAAACTAAGATATTGCATCAACGCTGACATTGAAAAATTTGAAAGCCTGTTTCAAATTCAAAGCACCGTCAATAATGGAAATTTTTCCATCATACCACAGCCGAGTCGACTGACTTCATCACGGCCATCTTCATCCATTTTTCTGCATTTGTCTCACTCCTCTTCACTGTCGTATTTCACCTCTATTTCTTTCTCCATATTTGCTTTCTGTGCCTGCTCCTCTCTCTCTCGCTCTGTCAATACTTCTCCCTCACTGGTCTGTTGCCTCCCCCCGCCCTNCTCTCTCTCTCTCTCTCTCTCTCTCTCTCTCTCTCTCTCTCTCTCTCAAAGCCTGTGTCATAAAAATCAAAACTAATGTTCAGCAATGTGCGTTTCAATCACGCAGCAGTGTACCGCGTTGTCTGCCAAATAGAGAAGAAAGATGGATGGATAGATGGATGGATGAATAGGTAGACAGATGGATGGATGGAGGAAAGGGTAGGGGAGGAGGCGGAGAGGCAGTTAAAGGCATTATTTTATCCTCCTGTGTGCCTCCTGACAGTCAAGGACTTTGCTTGTCCCTGTGTGGCTGATGTACAACCTGCTTCTAAATCACTTTGCTATTTTTTTTCTTTTACCTCTGTATGTACATTGGTTCTAAACTGTGTGTCGATTTCTGTGGAGACATCCATCTACACTTACCCAACCTCTAACACACACACACATACACAGAAACACACACAAACCACCTTCCACTGTCAACTGGCTTCCAATAGATTGTTGTGATGGCTGAATGTGCAGGACTGGAATTATTGCATATCCTCTGCTTGGCCACCCAGATGTATTATTTCTATGCCCTCACAAGAACAGGGGCTAATAGGATTTTTTTCTCTCTCTCTCTTTTTGTCGGAAGTATGTATCCGTGCGTGTGTGTGCATGTGTGCATGCCTGTGTGTGCCCAAAAGTGTGTGTTTTGCTGAGTAAAACATTTTGGACTTCTTCCACTTTGAAGTCCTGGTCTTTAAGTTTTTGATAATGTAAATTGAATATGCTGTAGTGTGCATACATATTTGAAGTGCTTGACTTAAAGGACCATACCAGCCATTTTGCATGTTTGAGTATACTACTGGAACAGTGAGTTAATTTTTTTTTTTCCTACCTTCCAGACCTCTATTGGTTTCAGTTCATTCTGGTACACTATTAATATCAACTTGTTGATACTTGAAACGTTCTTGGGATAGGTAATCCATCACGTGAACAAGACACTTATTCCATTATTTTATTTTTTTTTTTTTAAGTTACGTAATTTTAGTGTTTAAGTGCAATAAAAAGCGTAGAGTGAATGTATGTCTCCACCAGGGAATATAGTCCCAAAAGAAGACCTGCGTTTATCGAAACATTTTAATGACAGTGACTTCATAATTCTGCATAACTATTAGCAGGCGACACATCAATTTTTAAGGTGGGTGTATTGCTTGAATATTTGATTTTGAAAGATTAAGAGATTTTGCAAAATATCAGGAAAGCTGAAATATGGTTTTATATTTTGGGAAACGACTGTCAGTAACGTAACATGTATGAAAATTGATATACTAGGCCCAAACATGCAAAATGGATGGTATGGTCCTTTAAAGTGGACATATGATGCTTTTTTAAAAAAAATATTTTCCTTCATTTTTATGGTTTATTATAGAAGTCAGTATATGTTAGACATTGTCATAGTGTCATAATGTGAGGTTGATGTCTATAGAAATGCTTCTAGTAATAAGGCATTTCCACCAACACAGAACAGGTTCCATTCTGGTTTATGAACCTAATTTGGAACCGTATTGAGCATTTTGGCCAAAAATAAATGCTCCAAAAATGTTAGTTAAGTCAAGTCAAATTTGTTTGTAAAGCCCAGGATCACATCCAGTGTCTCAAAGGCTTTACAGACCCACATATTAGTGGTTCCTGACCCAGCTTAAGCTCTCTAAGAAGACAAGGAAAAACTCGCTAAAAAACCTTATTTTACTGGAAGAAACCTCAGGAGAGGCTACTCAAAGAGAGATTCCCTCTCCTCAAATGACCAGGTGTGCAATAGGAGCTGCAGGTTTAGAACCAGGTAAATTACAAAGATCAAAACGAGGAAATATTACAGAATAATGTAGTTCCTGTTTGGAGCCAGAAAATAGCAGAACCATGACCATGGGAAACGTGATGACATCATAAGTGGGTGTGTTATTCTACCTCCACAAAAGTGAAAAACAATGGAGAAGTCGAACTGTGTATTCACCAATATACCTGACGATTTGCATAATCGGAGAATATGGAGGATCTGTCAGGTGAGGAAACGCACGAGGAGGCGGTTTATTCCAACATATGATGTTTACATGCCCAAATAAATCAATTTGCAGTTTCATAATCTGTTTTTCAGAGTAGGCTGACTCTTGATTTACACTGATTCCAATCTAATTAAGGTGTGTACATGATGTTTGAAAAAATCATTTTATAGCCTTAATCCGAGTATAATCAAAGTTTTAACGTGCACGTAAACCTACTGAGTGAAACAATAGTTTGAAAGCATCTGGTTTCTTTGACGCGATGTATTTCATGTTGACATTGAATAATGGGGAGGCAGGAATAATTTAACGAGTTCAAACAAGAGGGACATCAGTCAGGAAATGAGACTCGGATTTATTTATGAGGGGCAGCGCTGTTCAGAAATCTGTTATAATTTTACAAGTCGGAGCTTTGATTTATGCCTCCTGGTAAACAGTGAGGTGACCATTAAAATGTGCTAAAGATTTAGATAAAAGTCAAAAATAAATGGGCGTAAGTGGGCCTGGAAAGTTGGCAAGCAAGCGGAAAAAGTTATTTTTATTTCTGCTGTGACTTGAAGAAGCGAGTCGGTGGTTCAGCCAAAGGTTGGGACGACGGTCAAGGTTCATTTTGGGTTAACTTTGTAATTAGGATTAAGGTCGGGTATGTAGTGCTGAGGGCTGGATGGAGGGTCAGAGGTTAGTAATTGAATTCTGCCAGTAGAAGGTCCTCATAAGTACAGTAACATGTGTCTGTGAGGGGAGGGAGGGGGGCTTCACGCTGGCGAGCAGCTGCTGAGGTTTGATTTATGAGATGGTGTTTAGCAGGATGGAGCCGCGCTGGAAACCAGCGGAGTAAAACCCGAGAGACGAGAGACTGGCCAAAAGATTCTGTCCAGACAGAACCATCAGGCCATCGCCAGAGAGAGAGGGAAGACAAAAGGAAAGCTCAGAGGAAGGAAAACAGTAGGGGGATTAGGAAAGAGGAGGAGAAAGAGAGAGGAATGGAAGAAGAGAAGACAGACTAAAGAAACGAGAGAAAAGAAGTGCAGATGAAAGGATTAAACGCGGATTAAAGCATTTTATCAATTCTGATCTGAAAGGGCAGAAATTTAATGGGGGAACATACATTTTTTATTTAAGCTTTCCTGTTCAGGGAAAGAAATAATCCACTCATTCTGCCCGTGTGGCTCTGACATGAGAATTTAATGTTTGTTGTAATGGCGTAATGTTTTATTTAAAGTTTTCATTTCACCTGAGGTATCGCTGCGCTTTTTACCAGCTTTAGGCGAGGAGACGTTGCATCACTAAGCTATCGAAACTATTCCCGTGATTACATCCGCCGAGGAAACAATGAGGTAATTCATAAAAAATCAGGGGAACTTAAGCTCTGTGATTGAAGCTCACTCATAAAGCTTCCCTGACGTTAATCAGAGCATCGTCTCATTACCGACACGTTGTTGTAGGGATATACATGTATACACACAGATTAATGTGGATTGTGTTATGTTGGCAAAACAAATAGAGACATGAAGGTTCAGATTTCTGAACATAAGAGTAAAATCAGGAACCACGATGAGAATTAACCCGCAGCCAGACATTTTTATTCTGCTGCTCATGATATATGCTCCTGTAAGTTTCAAGATACAGAAGCTATAGTTCCTCTGAGAAGGGGGGTGATAGAGAAAAGCTTTTGCTGCAGAGGGAAGCGTTTTGGATTCATACATTACAAACTGAAAATCCAAAAGGGGATGACAGAATTTGTCATTATCGTGTTTTTTATGGCTTTGCCATCAAGGGCCTTATGATTATTATTTATAAGAATAAAAATCTTCTCAGTTTGGTCCGATATTTTGTCAATTATGAGACATGTAGGCCTCCAATTTTAGCTTTAGTAGACTCTATATACATGTGCACTACAGGCCAGAAGTTTGAGGCTACCCCCAGATTTAGCATGAGCAGACTGTGTAGCAAGTGAATCAAAATGATGTGGGAGAAGGCAGACAGTAGCTATTGAATATAATGTGAAAACACATCAGCAGGGAGTCGGAACACACCTGGAGTGCCAGTGCACTAATACAGACTGATGCCTTCATTAGAGATCATTTCTTAAAGGACCATACCACCATTTTGCATTTTGACCCTAATATGCCTATATGATATATAAATAAAATATAAAATATAATATATCCCAAGAACGTTGATTATAACAGCATACCAGAATGAACTGAAACCAATGACAGTCTGGAAGGTAGGAAAAATTGTTTTTTAATACACCATTCCAGTAGTATGCTTTGGGAAATGATTGTCAGTAACGTTACATGTATGATAATTGAATATATTAGGCTCA
>VXCM01002742.1:0-49898 GCA_014773175.1 Lucifuga dentata
CAGTTTAGTATGAGACACAAAAAGAGAAGAAATCAGGAGGGAGGCAAATATTTTTTCACAGCACTGCACATGTTATCTACATGTGTTATGTACATATGTTGTTCATAAACATTATGTATAGGTTTGATGGTTATAATAGTTACATACACACAGAACTTGTTCCTCTTCTGACTGCGATGGAACAAATGCAGGAAATCCACAAGGACTCGGTGTAAAAGTTTCTATGCAGATTATCCACACGGAACTCCGCCCACAAACCTGCACCACCGATGTGAAACAGCCTGAAGCTTTCAATTTTTATGGTGGAAACTTTCCAACTACCCTTCTTGCACACTCAGTACACTATCGTGCACGCTCGGCACGTTATTGTGCACGCTTGATTACGCAACAATGTTGCGTAATCAAAGTGTTGCGTAAGAAAAATATGCGGAGGATCCGTCCGGTGAGGAAAAGCGTTTATAACATTTACACGTATGAATAAATGTATTTACCATCACATAATCTGTTCATCTGAGTCAGATTCATCTGATTGATGCTGATTTCACTGGAATTATGGTGTTTATACAACTTTGGAAAAATCGATTATTACCTTAATGTGAGCATAATCATAGTTTTAAGGTGCATGTGAACGTACTGCGTATGCTCTGCATGTGCTGTGTGTGTGCTGCTGTGTCTTGCGTGTGAACATGCTGTGTGTGCATGTGTGCTGCCTGTGTGCTACACACGCTGCGTGGTTGTTCTACGTTGGCGGCTTGTTGCTGAGGCCTGAAGAACCATTAACAAAACAAACAAGAACCACCATCGCTGCTGCCAGCAGAAGCAGCAGCAGGAACAGTAACCGTAGCATTAGCAGCAGCATTATGAGTTTTATTACCATTAACATATGAATTCTTTGCTGTGTGACCTTTGACCTTTGATTGTGTTTTGTGTAACTTTAATATAATTTCATGCAAACACAATAAGCAGAGATAAAAGATTTCAACAACTCACCAGAACCCCTTTGATCCAACCAAATTTGACCACGCCCTTGGACTCGGCTGCCTCCTTGGCGGTGGCCTCCTCAGCGGGGGTCAGCTCATCGCCGTTAGCAAACCCATCTTCAAATGGCTCCTTTAAAAACAAAAACACACAGAAATACGTTTATGAGGAGAAGACGTCACCGTGACCTCACAGGTTTGACAGAAAGCTGCACAATCTTTGTAACAGCAATGTGATTCATCATGTCAACAGAGAAAACGACACACACTTTCACTTAAGGAGGGGTTTATTCACAGGAATCCTGCAACTTCTCAATTATGAACAGGATATAAACGGGGAAAACGGTTCACAGTTTCACTTTCAATTGTCCACGGACTGAAAGTAAAAAAAAAATCAAGCATACAGAATAACACATCAATGAATACCTGCTGAAGAACATTCTGCACATTTTAATAAACAGCAGAACTCTACACAGTGTAAATGTGCTAACAGGCCTCGTGTTTCCCCCTGACAACACACACACACACACACAATACACATTGTGTGGTCTTCCTGTACATAAACACAGGAAGACCCCCTGCTATCACACACAAATCCCGTGACGTCAGCGGACGGACAGTCTGAACACGTCCAGCAACACAATGAACACCAAAACTTTAACACCTCCATAAAGACAGAAACAAAGAAACGTAATAGCATCCACCTTAATACTCATGCTGCTCTTTAAAGCCACGCGTGTGAGGAAAAACCCAGAAGCTGCATGTCTGCCCGTGTTCTCTATGCATAGACTTTAGAAAGATTAGAAAAGATAAACAGATTATTACAGACAAATAACCAACCCTCAGATTTTTAGCCCCACTACTGGTAACGCTCTCAGGCTACATATAAACTACATTCAAGCATCATGATTAGATCTTTTGCTCACGTGTGTCACATATCAGATCTGCATTATGAAGATGGAATCAGATGTTCTCAGATCTGTTTTAGACCTCATGCAGATGTGGAAATAAAGCAGATATCTGCTAATCTGTGATCTAAACACACAGATCAGATTTTCTGCTGTTTAGACTCATATTTAATAAAATATGACACTTTTCTACTTTGTCCTCATAAATGATGTAAACGATCAATAAGATGATCACTTTCCATCAGCAGAAATGAGGACAAACTATATATATAGCAGACATGCTGATATGTGTTTATGCCAATCAGTGTATGACAACAGGCTCCTCCTACTTCTACACCCTGATCACATGACCAAACCACGAATCCTGTTGGAGAGTCTTGATGATAAACATCTTATCAAATAGTTTTCTCCAAATTCAACTGATCATCATCAAAATTTCAACACATGATCCACCAATCATGAGTCCTCGCTTGCATCCAGACTTCCTGTGAGCTGAGGCAGCAGCGATCATTGCTGCAGCACGTTGCTGCAACATGTTGCTCTAATCCTTCTTCTCTCTCTGAAAACATGATGATGTCTTTGTGACCTTTAAAGATGCTTCAGAAACAGATTGTAGAAATATTTCTGTCTCAATTTCCTCCATTGCAGCGTTTTGCTTACATCATCTCAGAAATGCACTCGTATACAAACCGGCGTTTCTGAATCTGAGGTGTTTCAGGTATAAACCGTGTAAACACACGTATCAGATATGGGCCATTTTAAAAAGAAGATGTAAAGATATGTCAGATATACAAAAACTCAGAAACAAGCATGAAGACCTGCAGTGTAAATGCAGCCGAAGGTATCAAAGCCACTAATGGTTTTATTTACCTGGTGAACGTGTTTTAAAGTAATTTCACTTTTTTCTACAATAAGTGTTGTACTGCTTACACTATCAATAAATCAATACATTAGATTTACGTCAGGCTGATGAGATGTAAAGATCAGATGACATCCAGAGGGATCGCACGGTGAAGCAGAATATGTAGAAAATGAAGTGAGGCTGATGGTGAGATGCAGAGAAGAAACAAGAGGCACAGAAATAGCTGTTATCAATTAAACACGATGGGCAGGCCTGGTGAGGTGGGGTGGGGTGTCACTCAGCATCACTTTACCTGAGCCGTCTGTCAGCAGGAACTTCCTGCCGTGGCCTCTCAGTGACTCAGCATCACTGCTGGGATCTGACAAGCAGACAGCAGCGATGTGCAATATCACATCATTCATCATAAAGCTGTCATTCTTTATATGATCAAAATTATCATATAATATTGATGCTATTATAGTGTGATGACATGTTGATGAATGTTCACATCATGAGCAACAAGAAGAAACCAAGCAATCACGTGAAGCAGAAATAACTGGTGAATACCAAGAAAGTTCATATCTGAAGGTATTTTTGTGATCACAATATTCATTATGATACGAACGCTGCAACCCTGAACTATGTTGTCATGGTGACTGTAGAATTAAACAATACTGCAAAATGTACCAACATGAGTAAAACTGAACAAGTGTGAAGTAGAAACAGCAGAGTTTTTCCCCTTCAGTAAAAGTAGAAATAACTAAATCCTGTAATATTTTAGCTTTTAAACAGTAACTCAGATTAGCTTTAGCTGCTCGTCTTTAGTCGTCATAAAACATAAATAAAATGACTGATGATGTCATCAGATCTGATCTTTATCAGGTTATGATTTTCCCTCCAGAGCTAAATAGCCTCTGTGATGCTAAACTTAAATACGCTCTGAAGTCCAAATCCACCACAAGACAAGAACTCAATTGAAGTTAGCATAGTGGCTAAGCTAACGCTGTTCATACATCACAACAAGAAGTCACTGCTGACAAAAAAGTCACTGCTAAGCTAATTTCACTCCCCTGTTCGTTTGTTCTGTCACAGGAAGTACAGCTAGCTAATGCTCCAGCTATGCTTGATGAGTCAGCATCACTTCCTGTTTGTTTAGCATCAAATCTTCTGATTGGCTCTCCTCCTCCTCCTCATGTGACTTTCTTGGTATTCACCAGGTGTTTCTGCTTCAGGTGGAGAAACTAATTAGTTGTGTTTCCACCTTTAGCTGTTAGCAGTTAGCTTGTAGCTGAACCATTTCAAACAACAGAGGAAATAATTCATCAGATGCTGAGCTGCTACTTTCAGACATGTTGGTTTAGTTTCTTCTTGTTTAGCTTAGTTTAGCTCGTTCTTGTTGCGCATGATGTGAAAATTCATCAACAGCTCATCATGCTGAAATATCCTCAATATGATGATATGACAAATTTTTATAATATCCAAAATAAAACTGTTGTTATCATGAATGATATATGTCACAGCCCTGATTTTGAGTTTAACTCGTCAAACATGGCGTGGTCGCATGTTCTAAAGACACAGATAGCTCAGGATGAGTTTGTATCAGCATGCCTGAAGCAACACAGTACGAGGGCAGAGAGACATAACACAACAATCGCTGAGGTTTCTTCATGTCAGACCACAACCCAAAACACCCCACACACTCTCATGTGCATTAACACATTAACACACTAATGCTCACTGTGGCGTTCTATCATAAACTTTACACTACAGGCCAGAAGTTTGAGGCCACCCCCAGATGTAGCATGAGCAGACTGTGTAGCACCAAAATGATGTGGGAGAAGGCAGACAGCAGCTATAGAATAGAATGTTAAAACACATCATCAGCAGGGAGTTTAACACAACAGGAGTGCTGCACTAATACAGACTGATGCCTTCATGAAAAATCATTTCTGTAGCCAGAGTGGCTACATAATGTCAGAACTGTTGACTCGCAATCACACTATTTAGAGACCGTTCAACATACAGCGACCAAACTTCGCAGACATGTTCATCTCATCCACTACTAATAAAACACGACATGTACAGTTTATGAATTATTATGAATTACTGGTTTATTTTGCTTTATTTTCTAATGGCCCAATTGACTGTAATGTATTTTACAGGTGCTTTTTACAGCAGAAACTCCATTAAAAATGCTAAATGCTCATTAAATGAACATCAATCGTGTATAAGATGATGTACACTGTATGCTAAAGCTCATTATGATAAAGCATCGTTTATGAGTTATTATGAATTATAAAACGCAAAAATAATAATTCCCAATCAACTAAACTTTTTTTTTTATATATTGCATACCATGCAACCTTTCAACATGTCAATACTGCATATTGACAAACTATGCATAACTTTACTATGTTGAACTTTACATTTTATGAGTTATTATGGCTTCTATTGTGGCAAAACCCTAAAATAGCTCATAGTGAGAAATGCTTAAAAATCTGCAATACAATTATGTTGCTCAGCACTGCAATCAAATGCATTTTCTTCAGGAAATGCAAACCTAGTTCTTCTTGAAAACCAATTAGTCATATTTATTTTATGTATTTTTGTCATNAGGAAATGCAAACCTAGTTCTTCTTGAAAACCAATTAGTCATATTTATTTTATGTATTTTTGTCATTTCCTGTGCAATAAATAGTAACACAAACAGTGTATTGATGATGTTTTTTTAAAGATCTGGGGGTGGTCTCAAACTTCTGGCCTTTAGTGTGCATCAGAATGCCTCAGATTTCTTTGCACAGAGCCACACACACACATAGCTATACACACACAAAGAGACACACACACACACACACTAAACTGAGCAGTCATTGTGTTTTGCTGTATTTAATGTATAATTTACCTCGTGATAAACATCAGGAGTGACGCAGCACAGCTAATCAAAAACAAACATGGCTCCTGTTTATTGCAGCAAGCATGAAGCTGCCAGGCGTCTGAACGACAGACCACATCACGGAAAAACAGACGTCACCACACACGCAACATGCAGCTTTAGCATGACCGACGCATGTTCCAGGATTCCAGCTGTGAGATTCTTCTTCTGAAAGATTATTTTTACAAATTCAATCACAAATGTGTCTCCTCTCCAAACTCTGATATGAAAAGTTTAACTTTATGAAGTTTAATCTACACAAACGAATGTATGTGAAATCTCAAAACACCAAAATTAAACTTTCTGTGGCGGAAAAAAAAAAAAATCCCAGGTTGAGTCTAAATTTAAAAGACAAAATACAAAGCTTTTCATGTTTTTTTTCTTTTTTTTTTTCACTATTGTGGTTTTGAATGGACAAGACTGAAGGTTCAAGGTTCTCTGAAACATAAAGATATATGATCCCAAAATGACCTCAGTTTAACACTAAATAAGCTTTGTGATAACTGAAGCTCATTCATAAAGCTTCCTTACATTAGTCAGATCATCGTTGTCTCATTATGACACGTTATCAGGTGTGTCTCAGGTAAACATGAAGATCAGCGTTAATGAGCTGCTTCATGTTTAAGAGTCACGACTTATCCTGATTCATCTGCTGTTAAACAGAAACTGACACGTTAAACCAGCAACGAAACAAATTCTGCTTTACAGCTCCGTGTTTTAAAAGGTCAACACTACGATAAGAGAGATAAGAGATCCACACCTACCGGGAGTCCTGGTGCACGGGAAGTGTGTGTGTGTGTGTGTGTGTGTGACATCAGAGGATAGGTTTAAAACATCATCAGATTTCATACAGATGAAATTTACCATCAGACTGAAACTCATTTTCATTTTAGTGTGTCAGTGTGTTTTATAAATCACTTCCTGTCATGTAAATAAGGAAGTACTGTAGTAACGCCTCTTTAAAGGAAACGCTAAAAGATGCTGTAACGGTTGTTTATGAATGAGGAACATGTTCGTGATGATATTTGCCATTATTGAGACATTAAATCTGGCAACTGTGTTTTGTTCTAATGTCTCCAGGTTGAGTCCAAGTGCTGGTTTCATGTCTGACCTTTAAGGGTTAAAACAGGAAATGAGTGTTCTTCCCGTGTACCTCTTCAATAACCTGCCAGCAGAGACGTCCAGCTTTCCTCCTCATAATAATTCACCTTGACCCGGGTTCCTCTCACAGTCAGACCTTTGTCTGAATGCTGCAGGTTGGATCCTGATGAAGGCTGACAGAGACGTTTGGCGTCACACGCATGACATCGGTTTCCCATCAGCTCCTGGTGAATGTCACGGAAAACGAGCACACATCCTCCATGTACATGTCTACACGCTGCCACATGAAGCCTAACGATGGCTCCATTCCGCTCAATTAACATCTGCTTCCAAATTATACCGTGTGTGTAACGATGTGTACAAGCCACATGTGAAGAAACGATGGCTGAGTTGTGTCGAAAACTTAATGAAGATTAGAAATTAAGGAAAATTACAGAGCATCAACAAAACAGCTGTGCTCATTTTGCTAACAGTTATGACTGTCAGTATCAATATTTACAAATTTACTAAAATGAGTCTAAAAAAACGCATAGACAAGACCAAAAACTGTACCAAGGGGGGAAACAGACCCTCGTCTGACCGAACCAAACAAAACACTGTGGAGTTAGATTTGTGTCAAAATTATGAGCGAGCACTTACATATTTTGAGCAGAAAAATTATGTTTTGTGTGGACAAAAATTTAATTTGAGCACATAAAAATGTATTTTGTGCCTGCTTTTACTCTTTGATCCTCTCTCAAGTGACCGTGATGTGTGCTCGCATTGATTTACGCTCGCTCAGGTTTGCCTGTGTGCTCACTGGCACAACGTTACTTTTGTACCACAATTGTCAACCAATCACAGAAGGCGATTGGAAGAGACATGTGAACCGTACAGTACAAGTAAACGAGGGAATAACTTTACTGATGATGACCTGCTGGATAAAATAGGATGTCTAATCCTGGAAATGTTGATATGCTACAGCGTCAGGTGAGTTATTAAGTTTTAGCATTCCTACATCAAGTTTTTCTTGTTTTAATTTATAAATTTTCAATCAACCAACCAACCAAGACACCTAACAAAGACAGTAATGAAAAAAAAGGGACAACAACCCAACAGCAACAACCCACCCCCACCCTTCTCCACACACACTACAATGCCAACCAGACCATTCAGAGTCGTGCCTTTACATCAGTAGCAGGTACAGTATCACAAATAAACAAGGTTTAAAGTATGATTATATAGTTCAGTTCAGGAAGTAGCTTTTAACTCTTTGAGGCTACTCAAAAAGGACCTCAAATCTTATTAAACTGTGCCATGGAACCTGTCTTTATATAATGTATCCTTTCTAGGTGTAAAAAAGAAACCATATCATTAAGCCATTGTTTAAAACCTGGTGAAAAGAAAGATTTCCATTCCTTTAAAATGACTCTTCACCACATAGCAAAGGACCATGCTTGCTGTTCAGTATGTGAGAACATTCTTGTATCTTCAGATCATCCAAACAAAACCAACTGTTCATCAAAAATAATGATCTTTTCACGTCTTAGACATGTAACTGAAAACATCCTCCCAGTATGTGACTAGCATAGGGCATCGTAAGAAAAGATGTGTGAGAGTGCCTTCTGTATGTTTACATCTGTCACACAGTGGTGAGGTAGATGCNGTAAGAAAAGATGTGTGAGAGTGCCTTCTGTATGTTTACATCTGTCACACAGTGGTGAGGTAGATGCAGGTTAGTGTTGGAGTAGTGCAGCCGATGTAGAACTTTAAATTGAATAAGCTGAATACTTGTATTAATATAACATGAATGTACCTGCCGCAATACTTCTTCCCATGTCTTATCACCATTGACTTCTGAGCCCCATGCCAGTTTATACTTTTTTTATGTTTTTGAACTTGTATTAGGCCACAACAACAGTATTGTTGAGTCGTGACCAATTCATATAATAGCAAGTTAGCTTAGCTAATGAGCGCGCAGGCAAACCTGAGTGAACAGACGGCAGAGATGCTGAGAACAGTGACACCGAGCGAGTGTAAATCAATACGAGCACACATCACAGGTCACTTGAGAGCAAGGGTGTCGCTTTGTGTTGAAAAGTGTGGGACATAAGGGCTCAGATGAAAAAACATTTTTTAAATGGTCTTCAACATATTAGGCAGTGTAATGGGGGATTGGTATGAGGTTAGAGTAGATAACTGCAGGGGAAAAAAATGCAGAACGGTGAATCAAAAGGGGATAGCCTAGGCTACAAGAGTCGACAATATGAAAATACTCAGCATAAAATGCACAAGAATGTTGACTGCACAAGTAACAGTCATCCATATGCATCACATCAAATCCTTTTTTTTTTTTAAATCTTACATGACTTTTTTTGGACAAAGCACATTTGTTTCAAGGTGCACCATGGGAACGTTGTTCTGAGGAGTTGTGATGTCGCCAAAAGATTGTAAATAAAACTACAGATTTAGAAAAACATCGATGTAAAATTACTGAAAAATGAAACGCTCAGCAATCATCGTGGATTTATTGTGTTTGTTAACGTAACTCGTCTCACAGGGCGACAAAGCTTCTTATTGTGTGCAGGAACATCAGTCATCATATTTTCACCGCCACGCACAATCAAACAGTAATTCAACACAACTCAAAGGCTAAAAACGCAGTGTGGTGTCAGGTCGGCCATTTTGGTTCCATCAGCAGGACACGCAGGCCGCCAGGGAATCAGGCGGTGGAGCCTGAGACCATGGAAGCATAATGAAGAGAGTGCTGGGAGGTTTTTCAAACAATGGAGAGAAGCCAGAGACATTCATGCTGCGACATCCGATCTTCAGAGAGAGACACGCAGAGAGGAGGGGGAGGGGCGGCGTGGAACGGAGAATCCATCAGCATCAGCCTGACTCACAAGATGCCGCTCCCCACAATGTAAAATAATACCAGACAGACTGAGACTTCATTATTCAGAAACCAAAAGAAGACGAGTTTCAGTCTGACGGTAAGTTTCATCAAATGAAATCTGATGATGTTTTAAATTGTATTTGTCTCATGTGTTCATGATCAATAACTTTATAGATAAAAACACTCAGCTGATCAGTTTATTTAATATGGAGTTTTAATCTCATCACACACACGGGGCACTGGGACTCCTGGTAGTGTTTGTGCTTCCTGTCTGCGCTGATCTTCTTTTTCATTGTGACACAATCTACAACATGTGGTAATGAGACGATGACACACTGCTTAACGCGATCGTGTGGAGTTACCTTGATTTTTTTTTTTTAATCAATATACCTGCATCATCTGTGGATATTTTTGGATAGTTTTATCTGGTCATATGATAATGGAGTTGATATTTGTTTTTGCTGAGGTGTGAAGCTCTGAGATAAATCTGATCTCTGCGTGATTAGGGCCAGATGAGATGAAAATTTTTTTTTATCAGGATATATTTTTTTAATATTAATCGATATCAGTACATATCATGATATAAATCATGGCAAAGGTTCTGCTGCATTTCAGGTCACTTGAACTTAACATTTATTTCAACATTTTCTTTGTGTGTATTCTGGACATAAAAAAATAACCAACAATTGTTTGAACTGAAAAACTGTAAATTGCAGTTTTTCAGTTTCATCGCTTTCTGACATCTTTGACTTTCGCTCACACATCACCACGGCTGTGGCGTGTTCACGTTTAGCTAAATGCTGCTTTGAGGAAGTGGGCAGGCTTTATTATGACACTGCCACCTGATTGGCTAGTTTGTTGCAGTTCTGACAAGCTATTGGCTGTTTGAGCCATCATTAACTTCCTGTATTCAAGCACTATTTTCTATCAACTTTATAGTGACTCATTTTTATATCAAAGATTTTTTTATATCACAACGCAACTTTATAAGTTTATATCGTCCAGCCCTACTTGGATTTTAACTAAATCTACAACAACAAATTATCACTGACAAGCATCAAATCAAAGCTCTAAATGCCTAAAAGTCTGATAAATAACTGTTTCTGCATCTCTGTCAGATAAAGTTTACTTCAGATGAGTAATGAATAAAAGAAAACGAAGGCAAAGAGGGAAAAGCAGCGGTGTTGTGTATAATGGAGGCTGAACGGAGGCTGAAATGAGGCCGTGTAGACGCACGTGGCTGCTGAGCGCTGAGCTCAGCGTTTCTGCCAGCGGACAGTCGATCCTCCGCACGGAGCAAAGCCTCACCGCAGGCGACAGGAAGTGTGTGATGAAGGTTATTTCTGCTTTGTTTCTACACCAGGAAAATATTCAACTGTTCAACTGGGAATGTAAAGGAATCCATGCTGTGGCCAGGGCTTCCAAAATATTAGTGCAGCTTTAATAATGCGGCTGTGGTTGATGTAATTTAAATGTAATGTATGTGTGATAAACAAGGTTTTTCCTTTTATCATCTGCAACTTTATGATTCTCTCCATCCATCAGTACCTCCTTAAAAATAAAACATTAAATACTAAGTTATCACATGACAAAAAAAACACTAAAGAGTACATTTCTATATTTTGTAACGATACTGCAGTTGTAGTTATTAGTTCTTTAAAGGAAAATTCAGTCCATTTTAGTACTTTCGGCATCGTTTTGTTTTTTTTGGTTTTTTTTTTTAATCAGAAATGCTTTTCATTTAGATTGAAGGAAATAATCTTTAATGAATCATTTTGTATTATTAGCAGCTCCTCATTCCTGCTGCAGAAATGCAAAGCTACAAATTCTGTTGACGGGCTGTAAAGCAAGCTGTCACGTGTGCACGTCCATGGCTATAACACGTGAAGGTGAAATATGTTGCTTTCAGTTTAAAAAAACATGACCAGCATGTTTGCAAATGAGAGAATAACTGACAGCGACAAACCTGCATCGCTGCTGCTGCTGCTGCATTCAAACACATGAAGATAACATCTGAGCAGAAAGTAAAATATTTGGCATGATTCATGTTGACAGCATGTTAGTAACATACATGTTACACCTGGTTTGAAAGCTTGAACAGTATCCAGTGACTCATGGGGGGAATTAATAAGGCAGGAAGTGAAAGCTCTCGCTGTCTGGCAGCAGGTCACTAATGGCTTTGCTGTCATCGTGTCTCGTAGACATTAGAACCAAGAAGAACCAAGCCAAAACTTTCTTTGACAAACTGGGTGTCATGATGAAGAGATTACAGATTAAATCATATGTCATAATCACATGAGAAGAACATGGAATAAAAGTGGAAAAACTCCTCCATTTAGCCAACCATCTAAAACAACAGCGTTTCACAGGATTTCACAATGATTTGACCAATAATGTTCAATATTGCTCAAATCAGTGCACATCCAGGATCAAAACACGCCAACCGTGGATTTGTTGGACCCAAAATGGCAGCATAAGGTCCTGATGCGTTTGAGCAGATCAGATCAGATCAACCACCTGTTTGATTGAAAGCTGTTGCATGTAAAACCAACCGGGATTGTAGACAATTAAAAGAGGTTTTCAACCATATATAGTAGAGGGGCGGAGCTTCCTTTCTGTGTTTGAGCTCTTTGGAAAGGAGGAAAGAGAGAGAGAGAGAGAGAGAGAGAGAGAGAGAGAGAGAGAGAGAGAGAGGAAATGCTTGGGAATGTTTCAATCAGCATAAATATGTAATAGAACAAAACCTGTCAAAATTATAAAGTTTTCTAAAAACTTTTTTATAGTCAACTTGATATTTAGGAAATGTCATAAAATGTCATCCATCATTTAGTTATTTTGATTTTTTTGGTACATTCACTAAATCATTTTATCTCTGAGTCACTTTGATCTTTTTTTTTTTAAACACACATTAAAGACACGCTGAGGAAGAAATCCCATCAAATTCAGCCTGATTTGCATATTACGACTGAAGGATTGATTGCTTTTCTGATGATGATGATGATGATGAAGAAGGAATGTTCTGAAAACACTGTAACTCTGATGGTGAGAAACTAATTATTATTCCATATATGAACTTTATTATCACCACAGACTGTCACAGTATCCCTTCATTTGTTTTACGCCTCTGTACGGTAAGTCTCCGTTCCCAGCTTAATTACTGGGACTTGGCAGGTACAAACGCTCTCTGGAGGGTGNGTGGGGGTGGGGGAGTTGCTGGTCTATTTCTGACATCAGGCTCCATGTGACGCACTTGGTGTGGGGAACGAAGCCAGATTCATACACGTACGTGCACGCGCACACACACACACACGCACAAAGTGAACTTTACGAGGTGGTGCGTGTATGTGTGTGTGTGTGACAGCAGCTGTAACACTGATGCTGAGACAAAAGGACACCACACGAGAAGCCTCCTTCATTTCCTGTTTCTGTGTAAAACTTTCTTTTGGTGTAAGTAACAAAAGGTGTGTGTGTGTGTGTGTGTNGGGGTGTTTACAGGAAAAAAAGAACATGTAAGTCCACTTAAAGCTACAGCCAGGCTGCTGAAACACAGGCTCCATTGTGCAAGTTCAAATCTCAAAGTCTCAGCCTCTACCTTATATGGCTGTCCTTTAAAGAGCAGCAAACGCTGCAACAGCTGCAGCTCCATGTTTACTCACCATGTGAACATCATATCAAAAAAATAAGTAAATATGCACATACGTGCATGTGCATATGTTGTGCATGTATGTGCACATACGTGCATGTGGTATGCAGGCGTGTATGCACGCCCTCAATGAGAAAATGCTCGGCCATTCATCTGTGACAAGCAGCCGCTATTGTTAGAGAGAGAGAGAGAGAGAGAGAGAGAGAGAGAGAGAGAGAGAGAGAGAGAAGGAGAGAGAGAAAATAGATGGAGAAAGAGACAGAAAAAGAGAGAGGGGAGAGAGAGAGAAAGACAGAAAGAGAGATAGAGGGAGAGAAAGAGACAGAAAGGGACTGAGAGAAAAGATTAAGAGAGAGAAAGACAGACAGAGAAAGACAAAGAGATAGAGAGAAAGAGACAGACAGAGAGAAAGAGATAGACAGAGAGAGAGAGAGAGAGAGAGAGAGAGAGATCCTATATAGCCTCTCTCTCTCTCTGGTTTGACTGAAATTAAGTAAACTGAATTGACAGTAAAGTTCACCTGAGCGCGTTGGTCTGTTCTGAACATATGAACCTGACAGAAAGACACCTGCTGCAGGTAGAGAACCACTTCCTGTCTACCTGCTGCACAAACAGCTTGTCCTCAACACATGTTTTTAAGACTCAGAGAATTAAAGAGTCACATACACAGTACTCAGATGTGTGTGTGTGTGTTGTTTTAGCACCAAACTGGAACATGATGTGCAGCCTGAGTATAACTCCTAAAGAAGCGTCTCCACTCAGAGGAAATCTCTGATCCATCATTAGCAGAATGTCTCAGGAAGTGTTTCTAAACATTTCCACTGAGTGACTCTATAACATGAGATGACATTCAGGGTTACATGACGTCCTAATGTAACATCACAAACATAAACATTCATAACTCACTATTTTCATTTAATTCCTCCTTGTAAAAGGAGGATTTAAAAATGATTTAGGAACGCTGCAAGATCTGATTCCAGTTGGTTAAATATTTCTGACCCTATTTCTTTATTTTGAAGAGATGTGATGCAGGACTGAGCGTTTGGTCAAAGTATGAAGACTCTGGATGTTTTACTGCAGAATAACCGTACAACTTTCAAAACTTATCAATCCTGCACTCTGCTTCAGTAATTAGCGTCGATCAATGATGAGATCAATCAATGATGATATGGTGCTACCTGACGCCTTTGGCAAAAAAAGAATATCTGCAAGAGGTCTTTCATACCTGCTGTTATTGGAATCCTCAACAGAAACTGAAAATTGAGTCTTAGTTATCTGAATATTTAACTTTTTATTGCAAGGCAGACTTAGCAGTTTTATGATTAAAGCAGATTTGTGGTTGAAAATTGTGGCAAAATATAAAAGTTATACAGGTTTTATCATGAATGATATGATGATGTCAAAGCCCTGATAACAAACTGTGAGCATCATCAATGTTACAGCTCAGTGTGTTTCTGCTTGGCTGAATAAATCTGCTGTCACACTTTCCCTGCTGGTCAATAAGCCAACAGATCATTGCCAACATGTCTGCCGGCCAATCAGACAGCAGATTAGTGGCTCGTTGGTTCGGTCTCACCCTGCCAAAAAACATGGCCACCGCTGCCATCAGGTACCATGAAGAGCGCGTGGTGCTCACCTCAGGTCAGGTAAGCAGAGCAGCGATGGCTCAGTGTAGAACACACATGGATAACTCATTGATCAGTGTGAAATCAGGCCACGGGGCGTCAATTGGTACAGATAAATTTCCACTGCACATGTCGATCTTAATGAGAGGAAAACCTCTTCAGCGCCAGTCATGAAATAGTGTAAACACGAGGGTCAGAGTGACCTTCAAACCCCCACAAACACTCTGAAAACTGCTTCCAGAAACCGAGCCAGACGCTCTGTCAGCCGAGCTAATTAAAGATGTCCGTCGATCACACACAGGTAATATTCTGCTGATGAAACAGACTCATATTCCATCAAAATCCAATTTACCCAGAGACTACAGACAACACAGACTCTCTTTCAAACACCAGAGCAGCTTTTCATCACAATCTACTAGATGTGTGGATATGAGAGGAACTCATCGCTGATGAAGGATCAGGGAGGAAGACTTCCTTTCACTCTTTTTCATTTACTGTAACTGCCTGGAGGCTCGTACCAGAAACATCATTCAGCTTGACCATCGTCCTGATGGTTCCACGCTTCTAAACATTATACTGTAACGCCATTTTCCACTGGTGGTGAATTCCACCTAAGCCAAGTAGAACCGTACCAAACCATGCTCATCGCACAGGGCATCCCAGGAGCGGGAGGGCTGAGCGTGGGAGGGGCTGGCTGATTGTGGTAGGAGGAATCACAGCTGGTTGTGGGAGGGGTCAGGCTGGTTGTGGGAGGGGTCAGGCTGGTTGTAGGAGGGGTCAGGCTGGTTGTAGGAGGGGTCGGGCTGATTGTGGGTCTGAGTGAATGACGTATAAGGGAAACTCGTAGAATAACCGTTGATGTTTTTTCTTTACTACATATGCTCAAGTGAAGCTTTCTGCTGCTTTGAGTCTTTTTGAATCATTGTACTGAAAAGTGGTTTATCATCTGAAGGTTCATTCACACATGGAAACATGTCGCTTTACATATTTAAATCACTGTCACATCATGCACGTTTAAGAGTGATTTTCATATCTGTAAAATTAAAACCTAAATCAGCTGCTGAAACACCTCAGACACACAAACGCAGGCTTACACATGCTCACATGCATGATGTGTTGCAGTAACGATTGCTGCTATGTGAGCTCACAGGAAGTCTTGATGAGCAAGGACTCATGATTGGTGGATCACATGTTGAAACCTTTAGAATGCAGAGAGAAACATTCAATGTAAAAGTGTTTATTGAATCACAATCAAGAGTGCAGTCATGAGCATCTTTGTCTTTTATCTTGGTCTAACAATTTTATTGTTATTTGATAAAGAAAAGTAGATTGCATATTTTCTGGTTTTATTGCTTTACCTTGGTTACTTGTATAAGTATTTCTATTGCATTTTAATATTGTATTACAGTGTAGGTTATGTATTTCTGCTAAAGCTCATTTAGGTCATTTAGCTTTGCAGACTTGATGTAAATTCTTTGATTTGTGGATATTCTATGCTCACATATTAGTCCCAGTACAAATCAACATCAACCCACACTTATGTATTTATCGCAGGTTTTAGAACAAGAGCCAAACGGGACACATAACAACTACAAAACTCATAATCAATACACTAACATGATCAATGTGTTCCATCATATCCTGTGTACTGATGGGCTAAAAGGTCAATACGTTTCCAGCAGAGAAGGCGCGGTCTGGGGCAGGAATGATGCATGTGCATGTTAGCATGTTCAGCACTGCTGCAGGCATTACGAGCTGCACACAGAGAGCTGAGCACGCGTTATTATTCAGTCCTGAATCTATTAATATCACCTTTGTGTTGGATATTTTTACACTCAGTAGAATGTCGCAGGACTTTGGAAAATCTTCTTACCTGATTTTCTGCTTCACTGCTGAGATAACAAATAAAGGTCGATTAGGAATAAAGGACAATACCAGCGATTTTGCATGTTTGAGCCAGATAAATACAACCTACACACGTTACATTACTGCCAACCATTTTCCAAAACATACTTCTGGAGAGTAAATATTAGAGTTGTTTTTCCTACCTTCTAGACTGGACTGTCATTTGTTTCAGTTCATTCCAGTATGACATAAAAATCTACTTGTATAAACTTGAAATGTGCTTGAGATAAATAATCCATCACAAAGAAAATGATGTTCATTTAATTTTTTGTCAAAGTTACTTTATTTAAATGATCCAACACGGAGCTACATAGAAGAAAATGTATGTCTTCTTCTGGAAATATAGTCCAGGAGAAGACAGCACTTCCACAAAAATTAAAAATGACTGTCTTCTGCAATCAGATGTGTTAGCAGGCAAAAACATTGAATTCTAAGGTGTGTGTATCACCTGAACATTTGATTTTGAAAGATTAGGGGATTCACCAAATAACAGGAAAACTAAAATACGGTTTTATGTTTTGGAAAATAGGAACAGGAACGTAGCATGTATGCGGGGAGTATTTATCGGGCTGAAACATGCACAATCATGGTGGTCAGTGGAATCACTTCAACACTGCTGAGATCTGCATGTGATTCACTGACAATATTCAGCTCTCACCACGGTGTGAAGACGAGAGAGTGGGATTGTAATTCCTTTGCTAAACAAAATCAACATTGTGATAACGAGCTAATTCCTAAATTGATGCTGCACCACTTCCCTTGATACGTTTATCTGTGTTTTAGTTTGTCTCATATTTGCGCTGATTGAACTTTAACTGAAGTAACTTCATCATTTAATCCCATTTGGTGTGATGTCATTATTATCATTAAGGAGAAATAAGAGGTCTGGTAACCAACATTTTAATGTGTTTTCAAAGCAACATGAGACCGCTAACAGGTCAAATCAGGACAAATTATCGAATCTGGAACATTAGTTCATTGTTGAGTGCAAAAGACTTAAACTTTGGTACATCACACGTAAACACAGAGCACAGCCTAGCTTTGGATTCCTCACTTGAAATTTAAGAGCTTTTTTTTTTTCACTAAATGTCTCCGTTGTTTTGTCCCCGCACCNTCCTCACTTGAAATTTAAGAGCTTTTTTTTTTTCACTAAATGTCTCCGTTGTTTTGTCCCCGCACCACAGCTGCTAATATATTATCCACGATAATACCGCTATATTTTTTCTGTGATAAAAGATTTGTCATATCATGATATTGATGATGATATGATGACGCACAGCATGATGACATGTTGATGACTGCAGAAGAAACAAACAAGCATGGATGAACGAAGTGGGTCAGCACCTTAGGAATTATTTCCTAAATAGGAATCATTTCCTCTGTTGATTGAAAATGGTTCTGTTGAAGAGTTCGAATCTCCAACAGCTGATTTCTGATGTAAAACAAGCAGGAAGTGACAGACTCAGTCATGAATAGCACAAACTCGCTAGCTGTACCTACGACAAATACCAAACATGGAGAGAAAACAGCGAAGTGGTGACTTTTTGTCTCGCTCAAGAAGTGACGCCAGATCACAGAGGAAAAAGAAGCTTTAAGCGACTTATCAAAAAGCTCAACCCAACACTCTAACACTAAAGTATTCAAAGATGCTCAAGTGATAAATGAACAGTGTTAGCTTAGCCACCATGCTCACTCCAGCTCAGCGATGTATGAACAGTGTTAGGTTAGCCGCTACGCTCACTTCAGCTCAGAGATGTATGAACAGTGTTAGCTTAGCACTATGCTCACTTCAGGTCAGCAATATATGAACAGTGTTAGCTTAGCTTAGCTGCTATGCTCACTTCAGCTCAGTGAGGTATGAACAGTGTTAGCTTAGCCACCATGCTCACTCCAGCTCAGCGATGTATGAACAGTGTTAGGTTAGCCGCTACGCTCACTTCAGCTCAGAGATGTATGAACAGTGTTAGCTTAGCACTATGCTCACTTCAGGTCAGCAATATATGAACAGTGTTAGCTTAGCTTAGCTGCTATGCTCACTTCAGCTCAGTGAGGTATGAACAGTGTTAGCTTAGCCACCATGCTCACTCCAGCTCAGCGATGTATGAACAGTGTTAGGTTAGCCGCTACGCTCACTTCAGCTCAGAGATGTATGAACAGTGTTAGCTTAGCACTATGCTCACTTCAGGTCAGCAATATATGAACAGTGTTAGCTTAGCTTAGCTGCTATGCTCACTTCAGCTCAGTGAGGTATGAACAGTGTTAGCTTACCCACCATGCTCACTTCAGCTCAGCAATGTATGAACAGTGTTAGCTTAGCTGCCATGCTCACTCCAGCTCAGCGATGTATACAGTGTTAGGTTAGCCGCTATGCTCACTTCAGCTCAGCAATGTATGAACAGTGTTAGCTTAGCCGCTACACTCCCTTCAGCTCAGCGAAATATGAACAGTGTTAGCTTAGCTGCTACGCTCACTTCAGCTCAGGTGACATATGAACAGAGTTCGCTTAGCTGCTACGCTCCCTTCAGCTCAGCGACATATGAACAGTGTTAGCTTAGCTGCTACGCTCACTTCAGCTCAGGTGACATATGAACAGAGTTCGCTTAGCTGCTACGCTCCCTTCAGCTCAGCGACATATGAACAGTGTTAGCTTAGCCGCTATGCTCACTTCAGCTCAGCGATGTATGAACAGTGTTATCTTAGCCACTAACCTCACTTCAGCTCAGCGATATATGAACAGTTAGCTTTAGCTGCTATGCTAACTTCATTCTGTTCCTCTAACATGAACTTGTTGATGGAGCGGTACTTCAGAGCGTATTTAAGCCTGAGCTGCACATCAACAGCGAATAAAAACTATACGACTCCTGCTTAGAGACGAGGGTTCTTTCCTGAAAACCACACAGAGGAAAATATTGCAAGTGGTTTAAGGGATTTTCTCCTGTCATGGCATCTGGAAGAGCAGAAACAGATGTGCGATAAAACACTGTCAAAGCATCAAAATGAACAAACTGGACCAGACTGTCGTGATTTAGCCATCATCTCAATAAAAACATCAATACGTTTCCTTTAACATCTCATTAAAAACCTCTCTCTCTCTCATACGCACACACACACACACACACACACACACACGCATATACACACAGAGTTGAAACAGTATACACACTGAATATACATGGGAACAGAGTGTTATTTTTTCATCATCCAGTTTATTTTTTATTCCATGTCTTGCATTATATGGAACAAACTTCCAGAAGGTCAAAGGTCAGCCACATCACTGAGCTCTTCTAAATCAGGGCTGAAAACGTTTCTGTTGCCTGTTATTAAACCTAAGCGTGCTTATCTCTGCACTGTAGCTCTTCTTTTAGCTCTGAGACTTTCAATTTTGTTGTTTTAAAATTTTCTTCAACCTTTGACCACTATTTGTTTTAGCGATTCAATTTTATATTTTTAATTTCCTTTTCTTCATCGTAATCTTATGTCTTTTTCATCAGTGTAAAGCACTTTGAATTGCCTTTGTGTTTGAATGGTGTTATACAAATAAACTTGCCTCTGTCTCTCTCTCTCTCTGTACGTGTGTGTGTGTGTATGTGTGTGTGTGTGTGGACAGAGACAGACACCAAATGTAGCTACATTTTGACTCCATGTTGTAGTTATACATGCCACATTATTTCATGTGTTGAAGCATTGTGTGTTTCTCAGAGAAGTATGAAGGATTAACAGGCTTATTTAACTCTTATTTCTGCCACGTTTACCACATTCTACATCTTTAAGTTGTTGTCCATATTGTTTCTGTTTAGATTTTCAACACACATTCAATATCAATTTATTTTTAAGTTTTAATAGCATTTTTTTTTCTCTGTTTAAATTTGGGTTGAGATTTTGGACTGTTTAAGTGTAAACTTAAAATATAAGATCATTTGAGATTTTATTTGGTATATTATTTATATATATTTATAAATATTTAATATATATATTAATATATTTATACATTATATTAATATATATATATATATATTTATAATATTTGTGTTTAATACACAATTGAAGATGAGCAGGACAAGTTAAAACTGTACATCTATATTATTCATAATTTATATTATATAATATTACTATATTATAGAATATAATATTATATTAATATAATTATATGTTATACACACACACATATATGTACATACCTGCTTACATATAAAATAATTTTTACTCATGTTGTGTAATGTTCAATTTTCTCTTATAAAATCACCAATAAAATATTGTTTGTGTCGTTTTGCATATCATTATTGCAAAAATAGCTTGAGATATCGTGATATTAAGATATAATTATGATATTATTATATTTTAAGGTCATATCGGTCAGCCCTCCTCCACACTGAGTTTGTGTCGATACAAACACACACGAATGTTGTATCAACACACACTCAGGATGCATAACACACCTGCAGCTCCTCCACCAAAGCTGCTCCATCATATGCACGTCACTAAAAACATTTTAGTAACGTTTCAGTAACATATGTTAACATTTTGTGCAGACCTGATTAGAGAGGGAATGGGGCTTCTGCAGGTTGGGTAAACATGTAAATTCTTGATGCTGCTGTAGCGCCACCTATAGGCTAAATTCTGCATGTGTAACAGGCCAAACTTTAACTTTTGTCTACCTAAAACAAGAAGGAACTCTGCGAGGGCCAACAAAAAACCCTCAATTTAAAAAAAATATATATATTAAAAAATTAGCCACCATGCTAAATTTCTCTGAAATTAGCCCATTAGCATTGATTTTATAGCATTAACCTTTCCTGTGTCAGCCTGCAGATGGTGATCAGGAAGCACAGGAAGTTCTCTTTATTGCTGCAGAAATTATTACCACCTGTGGGGTCCGCAGACTTTTATTTTACAGAAAACTCAACTTCATTACTTTACTAATCCAGATCAGTTCCAAAATTAAATCTCTTCTTCCACTCAACATTATCTATCTGTATCCCAAATTTCATTCAAATCTGTTCATAGGTTTTCCAGATATCCTGCTATAGACAAACAGGATAAACACCATGATCACATGACCTCCGAGCTGAAGGTAATTACAGGAAACCAGCTTGGAAAGTATATGAACAACTATTGTCAGATTAATTTACACTAACTTTATAACCTGACTGGCAGAGACAAACATCTATAACGCTGCAAAACATTAAGCAAGAATATCAGATGTGTATAAGATAATACATAGTATAATGTGTATAATCTGTAATAAATGGCATGAATATTCGGTTGTTGTTGAGTAATTCAGTCATGCTGGTTGTTATAGCAACAATCTGGCTCAACGACGACACAGAAGGACTAAACAGAAAAAGAACAAAGCATGTGTTGCTGAAAATGGCACATTATGTTCATCAGTTTGTTCCTGCAAGCTGTTATAAAAATATTAACCTCAGACGTAACAGCTTCTGACTGCGACTAACAGCCTGAAACAGACACACAGCTACAAACTTTATATCATAATAATTTTTATACACACACACACACACACACGCTTCATCGTTACACAGCAGGAAGATGCAGCACAATAGCACCAAACATGCATTCTGTCCACATTCAACATTCCAGCTTCAGATTCATGATGCTAAAGCTCACGTTAAGAATGAAGCTCATGCTATGAATAAAGCTCAATTTATGAATGAAGCTCACGTTATGAAGCTCACGTTATGAAGTTCACAATACAAAGCTCACATTATAAAGCTCATGCCATGAAAGAAGCTCAAGGTATGAATAAAGCTCACATTATAAATAAAGCTCACGTTATAAAGCCAACATTAAGAAGCTCACACTGTGAAGCTCCTTTATGAAGAAAGATCATGCTATTAATAATGCTCACACTATGTTATGAATCTCACGTTATGAAGCACTCATCTTATAAAGTGAACCTCATAATGTAGCGTTATAAAGCTCACATTATAAAGCTTCATCTGACCCCGCCTCTGACCTCATCAGGAAAGTTTAACTGTGTTTCAGAACTCCAACAGTGGGAACTGGGGCAAAATGTTGCCGTCTTAGTGAGGGGAGGGGTGTTTGTGTCATTGTAATCTCAACATAATTAAGCATACAGACAGGAAAACACCATACACATACACTTTAGAAGAGGAGGGGGTTATTAACAGGAACTCAGGAATGTGTGACACCACTCCATTATAAACGGGGATAACGAGGCACAGTTTCACTTCTCACTGTGGAGCGTGAACACAAACACTGAAAGAGAGTTTGAGAGAAATTAAAATTCTCACACCTCAACACAGCCGACCAATCCCTGCATGAAGTGAGCTTAAATTCTGATTAGATGAGTGGAAATGGGGTTTCTGCCTTCTGACCGTGTCAGGGAAACATTCTGCCGCCTGAAGTTATGAACACTATTTTCATTTTGGACATTACAACTTGTGAATAGTTTAATAAGGAGAGTTTAGAACATGACGGAAGAAAAAAAAAACTCATAAAAATAAATAATTTCACTGTGATTCACACCATAAGGAATGTTGAAACTCTGCCACAAATCTCAATGAAAAACTGCCACATGTAGGTTCGTATAAACTTTATAATAAGTAATTCTGCATTTACATGTACATTATATGCTATATAATATACTAATACCATATGATTACTTGTCCATAGTCTGATTAACACAATAATGTGAGTAAGATGTGAACATGGACAGAATTAATAAGATTCTGTGGTTCAGTGAATATGTAATATTTATAATCACATAATCTGAGTAATTTTAATTTGATTTCAATCTAATTATGTTTACATGACATGAATCTAGAATATTTCCTGCCTTAATGCGAGTGTAATCAAAGTTTAACGTGCATGTAAATGTACTGAGGTGTTGAGGGTCATCTGCAGCGATCACGCGTGTTTCAGTCTCCCTTTAAACTTCAACACGTATGTAAATCAAGTTTATTTGTACACAGAATATCTGAAATGGTTTTACAGCCTCAAATCAGCAGTTCCTGAGGAGCCCAAACGCTATGAAGACAAGAAAAACTCCCCAAAAAACATTATTATGAGCAAAGAAAATAGAAGAAACGTCAGGAGAGATTCCTTCTCCTCAAACGGCCAGGTGAGACAACGCAGCTGCAGGTAAGGAAACCGAAAAATTACAAAGTCATAAAAACAGCAAAACGTTACAGGAAGATATAAACAGCAAATAAGTAATGATGCATTAAAAGGATCCAGAAAAATAAAGTCAATATAAATCATAGTCGCGATGATTCCTGCAATAACTGCTGCAGTAAAAGCTTCAGCTTAAAGGAGCATACCAGTGATTTTACATGATTAAGCGCAATAAATACAACCTGTATACACGTTACTAACAACCATTTTCCTAAATGTACTGCTGGAGTGGTAAATATTAGAATTGTTTTTCCTACCTTCCAGACTGGCATTGGTTTCAGTTCATTCCAGTACGCCNGGTAAATATTAGAATTGTTTTTCCTACCTTCCAGACTGGCATTGGTTTCAGTTCATTCCAGTACGCCAGAAAAATCAACTTGTAGAGAACTGAAACATGCTGAGATAATCATCACAGAGAACATGATGTCGTTCTTATTTTTTTGCCAAAGTTACTTAATTTACTGGAAGAAAATGTCTCTGCCAGGGAATATAGTCTCAGGAGAAGACGGCTTTTACAGAGAAATTAAAAACAACCTTGCCTTCTACAATTGGACATATGTGTTGGCAGGCAAAATGTTGCATAAACATAAACATAAGCATAAACACCGTTTATAATAAAACTTTGGAAAATTTCCAAATTCTGTTGGCAGGACGTATATAAAGCCTCTTGAATGTACCTGGTAAACAAGAACAAAGTGTGTCAAAGCACACAAACTGTGTGCTTCAACTAGTGGCGACATGAAGTTGAGCCTGCAGGAAGTTACTTCACATTAAGGATGTCACATGACTAAAGCCGGTCTGTCTGCTGAAGGTAAGAATGCAAGCAAAAGCAGCTATTATTCATTTTAAACAGCAGCTCAGCGGCCATCCATTATTATGTGAATCATTATCATCATTATTGCTAATGTGGTTAGATTCAGTCCCTCATGTCTGCACAAATAAACAAGAGCTGCAAGCACAAATTAATGATCACAAATCAATGATCACAATTATCCAACACACACAGCAGGAAGTGCTACAACACACAACCATGATGTTCTGACACTAAGCAGCACAAGAGGAAAGTAGTCCTGATTAAAAACCAAACCTTTGGTCCAACAATGCCTTAAAATCTGTAGATCATTTGCTCTGGTCTGAATCAGATCTGCAGATCGTTTGGTGAATCTGGGACTAAATCAGTCATCCTCAAAGTCCGGACTCTGGCCTGGATCTGGACCGAAGCACAACCATCTCCGGACTCTGAGCAAATTATACTTTTCATATGTTTTATTTGTATTATCTGTGAAACATCGCTGAGATGCAACGAGTCAAAATTCTCTGACCAAAACCGCCTGTCCAGCTGCTCCACGGTCTGTGTGAGAATGTCTACTCTGCTTTGGTTTGGTCCAATCACATTCAGCATCCCAACATCTCCATGACAACGATGGGTTAACACAGCGTTGGGCTCGTTGAAAGTTGACAGCGCAGATTGAGAGTTGATAGCACAGGTAGTATACTGTATGTGTGTGTGTACATGTGTGTGTGGTGTCTGTGTGTGTGTGTGTTAGCCAGGCTGCTGCATTCACTTATCTGAAGTTTATCAAAATGTAACCTTGATATTTAAGTGGCACACAGGGAAACAGGTCTGATTTTGCCGCACGCTCGTAGAAATATGAGTCATTATGACTCGTTTTGAGATCAGGTTACCTGTGGTGACGTCACAGAATCGTCTTCAGGCACCAATCGCTATGGAAACCGATTTACCTCCCAGCCTTCACCTCCAAACATCCTCATCTGTGAGGTGCCTGCAGGGAAAACTGGCACAATGACACAAGTTTCCCGATGCCAAACTACGAGTCAGACGCCGACCTGATCCACCTTCCTGATGTGAGTTTCTGAGATGACTCGCTGTGCTGCGGTTTGTCACCGCTATGATGAAGATGATGGCGCCTTCATCAGCCATCGTGCCTCAGGACCAACACATCCTGTTTTCCCATGGACAGTAAGAAGAAATTAAAGGATGCATAATTATTAATATATATATTAATAATAATATAATCTTGTATTATTATATATATATTATTAATAATTATATAATTTTGTATTATTATTTTATTATTATTATAACTCCTCATGTCTATAAAAGTGAAACCACATAACCTGCATGTGGCCGTCAGGTGGTAACAACACCTGAGGAAAGTTTTCATTCTAACATGCAAGTTAAAAACTCTTGTTTTGTTGTAATGTCACCGACAGGACAGCAGATGAGCTGAAGATACGCAAGTACAAGTATTTTAAAAAATATAGAAATTTTTCAATTTTTATTTATTTTTATCTGAGGAAAGTAGATATCATGTTTTAGGAAAAGCTCTGAAAACCTTAAACTGGAGCCTGCAGCAAACTCTGCCTGCTCAGAAAAGATGCATGGCACCCACAGACCCATCCATCCATCCATCCATCCATCCACCCTCTACACTCAGGATAAGCAAGATACTGAGCGGTGAGAGAGGCAGGTACACCTGCACAGGTGCATCACAGGCTGACACCCATTCATCTGTATTCACCTGTATGACTGAGTTCCTGTCACAGCAGCACCATAAAATATCATCATACCGTTATCATTACAGCAAAGTATTTTCCTCATATTAATATTTAATCAGGTCAAATGTACTAAAAGCCTGAATGCTAAATCAGCCTAATTGTCATGCTCATCTACACAGGACACAGGATGAAGTTGAAGCGTGGGAAACATGTAAAGGAGGATACAGGTGAGTTTTGGGTTGTATTAAGTATCACAGACTGCGCTGCGGGCCAGGTGAGCCCTTACCTTGTCTAGCTCGTCGTGCAGCTCGGACAGGGTGGGTCTGATCAGCTTCTCCCCCAGAGGCGCTGCTGTCTGACGGTAGAAATCTATGTTGGGCACCGCGTCGATGGTGTTGTGGCCGAAAGTCCTCAGGTAATAGGTGTTGGTGTGGGTGTCATAGTGATAGTGATGCTGGCCCCCCGTGGATGAATGCAAACTGGTCTCGCTCATCACCGTGTCTCCGTTCTGCAGACCCTCAGCCGGCGCCGCCTCTGGAGAGGCCCCGCTTCCCGATCCGTTCGGATCCGCAAAGTTCACCACCCGAAACCGTCCTTTGGCTTCCTCCCCGCCGATCCCGGGCTCCGGTCCCTCTGACGGAGCAGCGGAAGTGGCCTTGTCGCTGGAAGGGAGCGTGGTGGAGGCGTCCGAGCTCGGAGATTTGTCTTCGGTGGTGGCGCCCGCTGCCTCGGCCACAAGGTCCACCTGGAAGCGGCTCTGGCTGGGCGTCGGACCCGGCGGCTTCTGTCCGGCATCCGGGGCTAGAAAATCACATTCCGGCGCGGCGCTCTCCGCTGTGGCGGAAGGCGCGGATGATGGCGCTGACATGACAAAAAACACCAAAGAACTTTAGGACCGGAGTGTTACAGCTGATGTAAAAGCCGAGTTGTGCCGCGAAAACGGTCTGGATAAAGAGAAAAAAAGCCTTTTCGTGGGTCGCAGGGGAAAAGTCCGGGCTTCGTATTTCAGAGGACGGAAACACGCTGCACGGACACGCGGAAAGCTACGAGGCAACTCCGTACACGCATTAGCCAAACTTCCAGCCGCGCTTTGTCTTACTCAGCAGCGATCAATTCTAAATTCCCCGGTTACTTTACCGGACTAAAGCCTGTCAACCTATGGTCTTTGTGTTTTTCCGAGCAGGATGCTATTGTCGACCTTGCCGCAGCTCCTCCTAGACTCCCGGAGCCTCCCTCGCTGCTATTATACACACTGCAGTCGGCATCACTGGAGGGTGGGCTCCGGCTGAGGAGAGGAGGAGATCTCGCGATATTTCATCGACCGCAGACTCTTTCTTTTTTCAGGGGGAGGAAATGTCGCGAGAAGCCAATCACAATACCCAAATAGTAGGCGTGACGTTATTAGGAAGAGGAGGGGGAGGGCAGGAGGGGGAGGAGGCGAAACCAAACTCTGCATCAACAAGCCAACTGTGTGTGTGTGTGTGCGCGTGAATGTATGTGTGCGTGTGTGCGTGTGACAGCATGAGGTTTAACCTTTTAATATCATGGAGTTCAGAGCTGGAAAGTAAGTACATTTAACCAAAAATAAACTGCATTTAATAACAGTTTTTAGTAAGGTTGTAACTTTTCTTTCTTTTAGTTGAATCTTTTCAAATGTAATAAATACAATAAAATAAAAATAGCATAAATGTGATTCCTTACATTGCTTGTGCATGTTCGGTTGTCAGGCAGACCACATTCTTCATTTAACAAGATAAAAGATAATAACGCTGATATCTTCAGTTACTTCCTGTTTTTCTTCCTTCCTTGTTTCTGTCCTTCCTTGTTTAACACACTCTGGCTTACTTTCTTTTATTCTTCCTTCCTCTTCTTTACCTGGCCTGAAATAATACAAAAAAAAAAAAAAAAAAAATCACTCTAAAGTAATGCATCAATTAAGCATGTAAAGAGCTATATACATCCAGACACAATGTGCTGTACTTTTTTTTATGGTTGTGAGGCCAAGAAAAGAAAGATGAAAAATGAGCAAAATTCTGACTGGAAGCCAGACTTTTAACAAATCAGGTCAAGGGTCATTGGGACCAGAGTCTCCTCTGAGCACATGATGAGGTCACCTATTGATCATAATGACCATATAACAATATTTTGTGAGATCTCATTGTTTCACTTTGTCCCCACAAACTGAACTGATATAATCAGGTTTGGATGTCTTTGGCGGTAAATGAAATTAGCCAAAGGAAAGCTTAGTGAGTTGATACTGGAACAAAGTCATTCATTTAAGCTAAGGGTTTTAAAGTTTTCTTCATAAAAAGTAGGTGAATCCCTGTTATTATCTTGCAGCGTGCTGTACCTTAATTTACACGTTTACAGCATAAATCTAGATTTACCGTGACCACGTCTGTCCACAGAGCTTTAACAGAGCACAAGCTCAATTAAAAGATGAGCTAAAATTACAGGTTTGTCTCAAACTCAAGAAGTCTTTAAGATTCAGTTTTGCGTATGTTGAACTAAAGCTGGATGGCGACTGCAGCTTTTTGTCATCTGTACATTTTCACCAAAAAACATATTTATTATTCATTTGTTGCTCTTTCAAAAATTCACACTTTGATGTACAGTAGGGTCCAAAAGTCTGAGACCACTATGAAAATACTGCTATTTTGCATTCTTTTTGAACTTAATACAACATTTTTCATTAAAAAATGATAATATCATCTTAATAATTACAGTGAAAAGTTCAATCTTTGAAAAATGTCCACGAATGTCAGAATATCTTAGTATTTGGTACGCCCCCCCCTTTGCTTTAATGACAGCATCAGTCCAGCTGGCATGGACTCCACATGTCTGTAAAAACCTGATGAGCCAAGTTATCCCAGCATGACGTGACAATGTTCCAAAGAGCTTTTGATTATATCCACATTTACATGGAGAACATCACAGATTTTCCATGTGGTCTCAGACTTTTGGACCACACTGTATATTCAGCGTGTTGGCACATGTTTGTGTTGCATGACTTCAAGTTGTATCAACATGTTATATTCAGATGCTACATACATTTGTTAAAAGTGAAAGATGGTTTCATGTTGAGTATATTTTTTAATCAAAATTAAATAAAAACTGCTGCCAGACCATCCTGGTACCAGAGGTGTGTAGTAATGCGTTCCATTTACTCCGTTACATTTACTTAAGTAACATTTTTCACAAAATTGTACTTTACTAAGTAGTTTTATTGCAGGATACTTTTAAGTCATACTTGAGTATATTTATGAAGATAAAAATATACTTTTACTGCGTTACATTTGGTCGCACTCTGTGTTACTTTTGATTTCACCGTTTGAATTCAGTCACGTTCAGTTTTTCTCTCATTGTCAGACACTACACTGTCTGCTTCAATTCCAAAGTAGCCACGCCCCCACCCTCCATTTCCATAGTTTCACCCAGAGCAGAACAGTCATGGTGGAATCAACAGCAGGAGGTTTAGAAGAGGCACATCCCTGGCCACACATTCAAATGTTTTTTCTTTTCAGTCTACCAAAACCAGCAGCTACATAATGTGTTATGTCTTTGTCTGCTAAAAATGTGACATTTCAGCTTCNCTACCAAAACCAGCAGCTACATAATGTGTTATGTCTTTGTCTGCTAAAAATGTGACATTTCAGCTTCTAACAATCAGCATGGAACTTGAGGAAACATGTGGCAGTAAGCTGCAACGTTAGCAGGAAAACTTGAGTTAGCATTAGCAGCAGTGCTAACTCAAGTTTTCCTGTTCTATTGTGAGTAAATTCATGAAGCTAACCTAGCTAACTGTCTTAACTAGCTGCTGCTGCTAATGCTAACTCAAGTTTTCCTGTTCTATTCTGAGTAAATTCATGAAGCTAACCTAGCTAGGGGCGCAGTGGTTAGCTCCTCACAGCAAGAAGGTCTTGGGTTTGATTCCCGGCCGGGGCAGGGCCTTTCTGTGTGGAGTTTGCATGTTCTCCCCATGTCTGCATGGGTTCCCTCCAGGTACTCCAGCTTCCTCCCACCTCCAAAGACATGCATGTCAGGTGAATTGGGAACTCTAAATTGCCCATAGGTGTGAATGAGAGTATGAATGTGTTTGTCTGTCTCTGTGTCAGCCCTGTGATAGACTGGTGATCTGTCCAGGGTGTGCCCCGCCTCTCGCCCTATGACCGCTGGGATAGGCTCCAGCCCCCCGTGACTCTCAACAGGACAAACGGGTTTAGAAAATGGATGGATAACCTAGCTAACTGTCTTAACTAACTGCTGCTGCTAATGCTAACTCAAGTTTTCCTGTTCTATTCTGAGTAAATTCATGAAGCTAACCTAGCTAACTGTCTTGGGGCCAGGTCAGAATTGTTCATGATTTGTTATGTGGTAAATATTTGATTTATTACTGTCTACTGTTTCTTTACATGATATGATTTGGATTGTATTAGAAGCTACATATGGATACTTTGCATTTTTTTTTTCCTCAGATGAGCACTTTATAGCTTGTTGATTATTCTAAAGAATAAATTTGATCAAAGTTACTCAAGTAATCTTTTTAATAGATACTTTCTTACTCTCACTCAAGTCATTATTTTGGTGACTATTCTTACTTATACTTGAGTCACTATTATCATAAAGTAACAATACTTTTACTTGTACTCAAGTAAAAGTGAAAAGTACAATTTCTAGCTACTCTACCCACCTCTGCTCAGAGACTCCGAAATCTGACAAAAAGGTCTCCCAAAATTTGAATGTTTGTCACACTGACATTAATGAACCATTATTATGCACTTAAGAGCATCAGTGCCATTCTGAGTCATTTGTAGTTCAATCCAACATCCTAAAATGGCGTTTCAGCCTTGGGAGTAGACGCATGGACCTCCAGCAGGGTGGGTTCATACGGTTCAGATTACCTGCAGTAACTGTGACAGATGGTCAGCAGAATCAGAGAGCTGAAGCCATTACCTTTCCAAGCATAACAAACCTTTACAACCATGACAAATTTCTCTCTGTAGACCAAGCATACTCTTTATTGAGCCATGCATTTCCTGGAGCTTTTTACATCCTTAATCCAAACAGCTGAAGCAACTCTTATGTTGTGGGCAGAAAGTCTTCCAGTTTGTCTGGTGTTTCTCAGTCAGAGAATATAGTCCCAAGAGAAGACAGCTTTAATCAAGGAATTAAAATGACTGTATCTTCTAAAATCAGACATACATGTTGGCAGGTGAAACATTGAATTTTAAGTGTGTGTATCAAGTGAATATTTGATTGTGAAAGACTAGGAGAACAGGAAAATTAAAATACGGTTTTATGTTTTAGCAAATGGTAAGCAGTAATGTAACATGCATCTGAGTTTTTTTTATTTTTTTTATTGGACTTAAACATGCAAAATCATGCTTCTTTAACTGCACCCATAAGATATTACAGTTTTACCTCAATGTCTAAAATGGGAAGAGTTCATCCTCTGAGCAGCAGGAATGTGAACAGTAAATTTGATGAAGTCTGCCTTTATATTACAATATTTCCCATGTGCTGATGGAATTCTCAGGCCTGATGGTGGCAGTAGAGGAAAGGTTGAGAGGTCACTGAAACTTTGATCAAATCCTGTGGGGACCTTAACGATTCACAGCAGCACTTAGCATGGTGACATGGCTTAAACAGAGCTCACTCAGGTTTAAAGGACCATTACAGCCATTTTTCATGTTTGAGCCTAATATATTCAATTTTCATACATGTAAGGTTACTGACAATCATTTCCCAAAGGATAAAACCATATTTCAGCTTTCCTGATATTTTGCAAAATCTCTTAATCTTTCAAAATCAAATATTCAAGTGATACACCCACCTTAAAAATCCATGGTTCACCTGCTAATAGTTGCGCAGCCTTATGAAGTCACGGTCCTTTAAATTTTTCCATAAATACAGGTCTTCTTTTGGGACTATATTCCCCAGTGGAGGCATACATTCACTCCATGGTTTTTATTGTGCCATCATCCATTATCCTCCACTCATCCGGGTCCGGGTCGCGGTGGCAGCAGACTAAGCAGACCAGCCCACACTTCCCTGTCCCCGGCTAGGCCCTCTAACTCCTTTTGGGGGACTCCGAGGCATTCCCAGGCCAGCCGGGAGATGTAATCCCTCCAGCATGTCCTGGGTCTTCCCCGGGGCCTCTTCCCAGTTGGACATACCTGGAAGACCTTCCTAGGGAGTTGACCAGGGGGCATCCTTATTAGGTGCCCAAACCACCTCAGCTGACTCCTTTCAATGCGGAGGAGCAGCGGCTCTACTCTGAGTCCCTCCCTGATGTCCAAGCTTCTCACCCTGTCCCTGAGAGTGAGCCCAGACACCGTACGGAGGAACCTCATTTCTGCCGCTTGTATCCGCGATCTTGTCCTTTCGGTCACTACCCAGAGCTCACGACCATAGGTGAGGATAGGAACGTAGATTGATTGGTAAATTGAGAGCCTTGCCTTCTGGCTCAGCTCCCTCTTCACCACGATGGTCTGGTACAGCGTTTGTAGGACCTCAGACGCTGCACCAATCCATCTATCAATCTCACGCTCCATCCTACCCTCACTCGTGAACAAGACCCCAAGATACTTAAACTCCTCTGTCTGGGGTAGTGACTCCCCTCTAACCTGGAGGGAACAGTCCACCTTTTTCCTGCAGAGCACCATGGTCTCAGATTTGGAGGTGCTGATTCTCATCCCAGTCGCTTCACACTCAGCCTCAAACTTGCTCAGTGCGCATCGAAGGTCTCTGTCTGATGAAGCCAGCAGAACCACATCATCTGCAAAAAGCAGAGATGCTATTCTGGGGTCACCAAACTGGACACCCTCCAATCCCTGACTGCGCCTTGAAATCCTATCCATGAAAATCACAAACAGGATTGGTGACAAGGGGCAGCCCTGGCAGAGTCCAACCCCCACCAAAAACAGGTCTGATTTAGTGCCGAGGATGCGGACACAGCTCTGGCTTTGGTTGTACAGGGACCAGATAGCCCGTGTCAATGAATTCGGTGCCCCATACTCCCGCAGCACCCCCCACAGGACACCTCGGGGGACATGGTCGTAGGCCTTTTCCAGGTCCACAAAACACATATAGACTGGTTGGGCATACTCCCAAGCCCCCTCTAGTATCCATGTGAGGGTGAAAAGCTGGTCCACAGTTCCACGACCAGGATGGAACCCGCATTGCTCCCCCTGGATCCGAGATTCAACTATCGATCTAATTCTCCTTTCCAGTACCCCTGCATAGGCTTTTCCTGGGAGGCTGAGAAGTGTGATCCCTTGATAGTTGGAACACACCCTCCGGTCCCCCTTTTTAAAAATGGGGACCACCACCCCGGTCTGCCACTCCAAGGGTACTGACCCAGACCTCCTACAGACAGACCGCCAGACCTACAGGTGTGCCAGCCATGACAGCCCCACAACATCCAGAGACTTCAGCATCTCGGGTCGGATCTCGTCCACTCCTGGTGATTTGCCACTGCGGAGCTTTTTAACTACCTCATTGACCTCCACCAGAGAGATGGTCTCCGATCCACCCGAGTCCTCCTTCTCTGCCTCCCCTGTGGAGGGCATGGAAGCCTGGTTAAGGAGTTCCTCAAAGTGCTCCTTCCACCGCCTGACAATGTCCCCAGTCTGGGTGAGTAGCTCTCCACCTTTGCTGTAAACAGCTTGGGCTATGAACCTCCCACCTGTCCTGAGTCGTCTGACAGTTTGCCAGAACAGCTTTGAGGCCGATTGAAAGTCATTTTCCATGGTCTCCCCGAACTCCTCCCACACCCGAGTTTTTGCTTCCGCAACCGCTGAGGCTGCAGTCCTTCTGGCCTGCTGGAAGGACTGCAGCCTCAGCCTGCCACCTTTTTTTATTGTGCTTAATTTCTAAAATTATGTAACTTCTAAACAAAAAAAACCTGAATACACGTCTTGTGGTGATGATGGATTACCTATCCCAAGAACGTTTCATATATCAACAAGTTGATTTTAATAGTGTACCAGAATGAACTGAAACCAATGGAGGTCTGGAAGGTAGGAAAAATATTTTTAATTCATCGTTCCAGTAGTATGCTTTGGGAAGTGATTGTCAGTAACATAACATGTATGAAAATTGAATATACTAGGCTCAAACATGCAAAATGGCTGGTATGGTCCTTTAAATGCTAGAGGAAGAGATGGATTATCATTGTGATGAAAACGGTCTGAGTGTGAATGAAACACAGCAGCAGAAACCTCCGTCTAAAGTTTCCTCCTGGCTTCCTGCACCGCAGCAGCGTCACGCCGTCACTCTGTGACGGGCTCTGGTGTCCTCTCACCTTGGCATGGAAGGTCAGACCTCCCACATGGTTTCTCCTGCTCATTAGAACTAATCCACTTAACGCTGCCCTGCAGAGCAGCAGCTCGTTATTTTCGTCCAGGTGAGAGCCATTCGCCGTGGTTTTCAATGTTCTCCTCTCTCGTTCTCATAGCTCCTTCATGTGATGAGCTTCCAGCGCTGGCTGGGCTGGTTGTTCCATTTCCATTATTGTGTATTGGGAGTTTCGCGCTAAAAGCTCAACCACATTCAACTTTGATCTGTCTGCTGGTGGCCTTTCCAACACACAGCCAATGAGAGAACAGCTGAAGCAGCAATGGAGAAGAAGCTCTTAACCTGCATGGAGAAATTTTGTACAACATGACTTTCAAATACACGACTTTCCATGATCACATGGTGAAATGTGATCATGAAATGTCAGCAGTTAAGGAAGTTCAGGCTGTTCCCCATTGCCATGACACCATTCCGTTCCATGTGCTGACCAAGGTGCAGTGTCAGGAGGCCAGGCAGCAACACCCACATCGCTCTCCCATGAAGCAGAATGATCAGACAGAAAGATGTCTTTCCAGGTCGAAGACACCATGTTTCAGGTGCGTTGGGTGTTTCTGTAAAGGTTCCCAAGCAGAAGCAGAAGTTTATAGGTGGTTTTGTGATATTTTGTGCGTTCTGAAGCTTGTTCCACATTTTCCTGACTTTCAGGAAAAGATGTGAGGAGACAGGAAGTGAAGAACAATTTAAGAGAAATGAAACATCGTCATTCCTCAAGCATCATCTGAAGCGATGTCGCTCACTGATGATGTCACAGCTGATCAGTGAGTTTGGAAGCTGCTGTGTTTTAGTTTCTACATGACAATAAAAATAGTGAAATATTGACTATTATGTAACAATTAACATGAAGTTTGATAAACGTCCACATGCAGAATAATCTGACTTCATAATCTACAGATCATCAAACAACATTTCATTTCTAAGTGTTTCACTGCTCAGAGAGTTAAAATATAAAGCTTATCATCATTAGTGAACTTTAACTAATGGGAAATTTTATGAAACAATGGATTTTGTCGCTGCTTGTTGGTTTGTTGTTTTACGTTTCTTTATCATTTTAATCAGATGATCAATCAGAATAAATGTAATCTAGATAATCCAAATCATTTTAACCTGAGTTGTTGCTGTTATTAGTCTGATCACGTTTGATGAAAATGGACGTGTTCTGTCTGTTCACGTTCCAGGTACAGCTTCACATTTACAGTAAGTCATAACTGCAGATTCAAAATAACTTTATTGACAGAGCGAGCAGAAAGAGGAGGCGGTTAGATGTTTTCAAGCTGTGGCTCTATTTCATCTCATATGTATGTCGGCTGCACAGATTATATTTATACTGTATCTGATAGTTATGAGTGAAATCTGATCACAGAGGCAACATTCACACTGCAGTTAACTTTTGCCTGTATTTGAATATTTGGACAGCATATTTGCGTCTTCTTTTTAAAGTGGCCCATATCTGATTCATGTGTTTACATGGTTTAGACCTGAAACACACATGCAGAAACAAGGCTTTATGAATGTTCACATTTCTGACGTAGATGTAATTAAAACGCTACAATGGAGGAAAAATGAGACAGAAATATCTCTATAATTTGTTTCTTTCTGAAGCAAATTTAAAGGTCACAATGACTTCGTCATGTTTCAGAGAGAGAAGGAGGATTAGAGCAACATGTTGCAGCAACATGTTGCAGCAACGATTGCTGCGACCTCAGCTCACAGGAAGTCTGGATGCAAACGAGGACTCATGATTGGTGGATTACGTGTTGAAACTTAGACAATGATAAATTGAATATGGAGAAAAACATTTAATAAGATGTTTATCACCAAAACTCTCCATCAGGATCCGTGGTTTGGTCCTGTGATCAGGATGTAGAAGTGGGAGGAGCCTGTTATCACACTAACATGTCTGTTTGACATAAACACACATCAGCATGATAATATATATAATATATGATATAGATATACAGTAATATGTCCTCCATTTCTGCTGATGGAGAGGGATCAATTGATTGATAACATTATTCTTATGTGGATGAAGCAGAAAAATGTCGTGTTTTATTCTGTTTGAGTCTGAATGATGAGGAAATTCTGATCTGTGTATTTAGATCACAGTCTCATTAGCATGATTTATTTCCACACATGAGGCCTAAAACGGATCTGAGAATATCTGATTCATTTACAACTTTACAACACATACTATCTGATATGTGTAACGTGAGAAAAGATGTGAATCACATGTTTGTGGACACGTGTCAGCTTAGATTCTGAATATGAATAATTATGCTGATGCTTCTATCTGCACACACATCACGATTTAATAAAAGGTGTAAATGGAGCAGGAGTGTGAGGAGCTTGTTAAATGGCTACAGGCTGGAGCTCTGATAGCTTTTCCTCATGGTTCAACTTTACACCAAATCAAAATCTGTGCTGTAGTTTTAGGAAAATGCTGCTAATTATCAGAATAACAAACAAACGAGTGTGAAAACAGAAGCGTCTTCTTCACAGAGAAACTTAACGAGAAAAGTCAGCGAGGCATTCTGCGTGACTCAGTGCAGCGAATACAAAGAGGGATTGTATTCCTGCATGTAACACACACACACACACACACACACACACACACACACACACACACACGCACACACACACACGCACACAGTCTGCCTCCTTGTGAGTGACAAGGTTATTGTGAATTAAAGTACAGATGAAGGTTGTTTCAGATTATTTGAAGGTTGTTTCAGGTCATTTGAAGGTTGTTTCAGATTATTTGAAGGTGGTTTCAGATTAGTTGAAAATAGTTTCAGATTATTTTAAAGGTTGTTTCAGATTATTTAAAGGTTGTTTCAGGTCATTTGAAGGTTGTTTCAGATTATTTGAAGGTTATTTCAGATTTGAAGGTTGTTTCAGGTCATTTGAAGGTTGTTTCAGATTTTTTAAAGGTTGTTTCTGGTCATTTGAAGGTTGTTTCAGATTATTTGAAGGTTGTTTCAGATTATTTGAAGGTGGTTTCAGATTAGTTGAAAATAGTTTCAGATTATTTTAAAGGTTGTTTCAGATTATTTAAAGGTTGTTTCAGGTCATTTGAAGGTTGTTTCAGATTATTTGAAGGTTGTATCAGATTATTTGAAGGTTGTTTCAGGTCATTTGAAGGTTGTTTCAGATTATTTGAAGGTTGTTTCAGATTATTTGAAGGTTGTTTCAGATTAGTTGAAAATAGTTTCAGATTATTTTAAAGGTTGTTTCAGATTATTTAAAGGTTGTTTCAGGTCATTTGAAGGTTGTTTCAGATTATTTGAAGGTTGTATCATCTTATTTGAAGGTTGTTTCAGGTCATTTGAAGGTTGTTTCAGATTATTTGAAGGTTGTTTCAGATTATTTGAAGGTTGTATCATCTTATTTGAAGGTTGTTTCAGATTATTTGCAGGTTGTTTCAGGTTATTTGAAGGTTATTTGAAGGTTGTTTCAGGTTATTAGAAGGTTGTTACAGGTTATTTGAAGGTTGTTTCAGATTATTTGAAGACTGTTTGAGATTATTTGAGGTTGTTTCAGAGTATTTGACGGTTGTTTCCTATAATTTAAAGGTTGTTTCAGGTTATTTGGAGGTTGTTTTCAGATTATTTCAGGTTATTTGTTTGTTCATGTCTTCATGGATGATGCAGAAACATCAATGCTTCTCTGAGGAGGACTGACAATTTAAATTTACTTTCAATTTAATTTCAAGTTAAAATGGCCGTTAGATCAGCAGAGGACGGACATGATAAATGGCGTTTGTAAAGGTGTCATTGTGCTTCTGCTTCCTGTTTGACTGAGTTCAGATCCTTCATATCGTGACTGAATCTTTTGTCAGCAGCCTCATGAAAACCAGTAAATCAGTTTCTATTTACCATTTTAAACCCATTTTATAATCATTATGTCCTGCTGTGCTTCTAAACTCATCAAAACAACACCTGCTGCACACTGAGTGACAAGAGATCTCGGCACGTTTACATGTTCGCCGTGCTCTGATTAAGGCAATAATGTGAGTCAAATGGAAACATGGACAGAATTAACAGGTTTCCATGTTTTTCTGAACATACATGACGTTGCGTAACCAGAAGAGACGAAACACAACAAAACATTAAAGATGCCGACTCCGACTCCTCCTCCTCCTCCTCCTNCTCCTCCTCCTCTTCCTCATCTTCATCCGATCGCAGAAATCCACATTTCACTCATCAGGCCAGAAAGAATTAATCACAGCAACTTTCTGTGAAGTGATAGATTCATTTTTCTGTGCATTGGTGAAGAAACAGAGGAAGACTGTGGGAAACAAAATAAAACCCCTCAGGGACTCAAACATCTGCAGGAAGTGGGATTTAGTTTGAGCTCATAACTCCATTCTGTTATTGTATATGGAAAACAGTCATGATTATTGGAAAGTTTGCAGTAATTGTTCTTCCTCCATGTTTTGAGAAAATGTTCAGGAAATGGTTAAATTTGATTCATTCCTGCTGTTCTCAAGATTTCAAAATCCTGGAGGACAAATTTCATGAAACAACAGCAAAACATGTTGATAATAAATACTTAGACTAGCTGGTAGGACCTTTACGCCTGATGCATGCTCAGCATAGGCGTGGATGTGGATGTGGACATGGACATGGAAACAGACAGTGCACATGTCCTGTCATTCATGGTTTCACGTGTTCATGAGCAGTTTGTTTCTGTTTCTCTGTGAAAACCAGGACAAACACAACAGCATGAGACTTCCTGGTTTGATCTTTCTGACCTTCGTGACTTCATGAGTCGGTCATGTAGATTTTTCCATGTCATGTGACAGGAACTTCCTCAGACTCCAGATACAAAGCATCTCCTGTAGGAATCAGCAGCCATACGTCTTTATAACCCTCATGGAGGAATTGTGTCATGCTGCTACTTCCAGTCCTCCTCTGCCAGTTGCTCCTCAAAGTTATTCACCATTGTTTGTTTTTCTTTGCTTGGCTAATTGTTGATGATGGTAAGATGTCTTGAAGACCTCGCAAGCAACCCTCAAACGCCACCTCCATGCCATCCCCTCCACGCCACCTTCATGCCACCACCTCCATGCCACTGCCTCCACACCACCTTCATGCCACCGCCTCCACGCCACTGCCTCCACGCCACTGCCTCCATGCCACTGCCTCCACACCACCTTCATGCCACCACCTCCACGCCACCGCCTCCATGCCACCGCCTCCACACCACTTTCACGCCACCACCTCCATGCTGCCTCCACGCCACTGCCTCCACACCAGGCCATTTCAGCCACAATTATATCACATTTTCTGCTGTCATATCCATGTTAACATAAAACAGCCTTCAGCTACTTTCAACAAATAAGCTATTCAGAAGTCATTAAGGGATATTTACTAATGTTGGCCTGCTCTTTACTGACACGCATGATGAAAATGAGCTCCGAAAAAAAAAAAAAAAATCATGATAAACTGAGCTCAGGTGAATGAGTTCTTTAGGGGTTTTTTAGATTGAGCACACTTCTACAAACATCGCATGGGCTTTATTTAAAGAACCCTTAAAGAGCTCATTTGCATAAATCATGCTCAGTCTGTTGCTCATAAAATAATATGCAAATTCTAAGTTTTTACAGTTCATGTCTCCACCAACCCTCAACATCTTCATGTTCATGTGTTCACATGTAGAAAAAAGCTCAACTGAGAGTTTTTATAATCACACAGAGTGATGCCACGCGAGCCGGCTAATGTTGCCTTTAGACGTGATGCTGCAGTTCACCAAATATACAGTCAGAGTCAGCAGGTGAGGAAACACCTGTGGAGGTGTTTAATTCTGATTATAATGTTTAAAATTAGTCAGATTTATGCTGATTTCAGTTGAGTTATGATGTTTACATCATGTTTTTTAAAATCAATTTTTTGCCTTAATCTGCATTTCATCAGTTTACTATATTTGCTGGCAGAGGCACATTTTCTTTCATGTTCCTCCTTTCATGTACTGAATGGGTTAAATCGGTTGATTTTTATATTGTACTGGAATGAACTGAAACCAATGTTAGTCTGGAAGGCAGGAAAAACAATTCTAATATTTACTGCTGCAATAGTATGTTTTTGTCAGGAAGGTGATGTGTATGCAGGTTGCGGGTTGTACTTATTGGACTCAAACATGCAAAATCACTGGTTTGGTCCTTTAAGTTCTAAGAAAGTCTTGCAGATGGAGATGTTGGTGTTTAGAAAAAGCAGCAGCATCACAGACTGAAACACGCTGAGATCACGATGTTTCAGCTTGCCAGCCTCGCTTCAGCTTTTCAGCTGCCTGACAGGAAGTCATGATGTCACGTGTGTGTGTGTTTCACCATAAACAAGAGCATGTTTAATGATGGGAGGCATTTTTTTACACACACACACACACACACACACGCCCCTTCAGGTTTTTCCACTGAAAGGCTCTTTTGATCAATCTTGNGGGGGGGGGGGGGTTAGTGGGGTGTAAGTGGCACCATTTGAAAAACGTCTGCTGGGACTGAGGACACAACTTGTCTCCTGTCTGTCCACGTTGCTGCGTTTCCATGGAGACACAGACAATCAGCAGATTATCAGATCTGCTTCAGAAAAACACGAGCTGCTGCAGCATCATCAACATCAGGACACAGGTTCTCAAAATGTGCTCAGTGCCCTCTGGTGGTACGCTGAGAATCCAAACAACTGAAATCTGTTATTGTGGCAAATTGTCCCAAAATAAAAAATTGCATCTTCTAAATTTATTGATTTCTGTAATTAGTTGTTTAATAATTTGCAGTTGATTTTTGTTTTACAGAACAGACAGAAAGTCAGGAGTTTTGATTTAAAGTGACAATTCAGGTATGAAACAGGAAGTTCTGCTCAGAAATATTATTATTATTATTATTTATTATTATTATTATTATTATTATTATTATTATTATTATTATTATCATCATTATTATAACTTCTGCTGAATGTTAGTTTGTAGATCTTGTCTACTGTACATATAGAAATATAGTGACAGATAACTGAATGTTGTGAACCAGATTTAGACTTGGGGGGGGGGGGGGGNTGATCATGGCTGCGTGGTCGTTGTGGCTGCGTGGTCGTGGCCACATGGTCGCTACACATTTTATAAGAGAGGCAGTTTTAGCTGCACTGAGCATCACTGGAAGCTTCAATGTTAGTGTATGTTGTGATATGATGGTGAATATGATTCGTGTTAGCGTGTTTTCTCTAACAGCAGCCTGCTGTCCTGTCATATGAGAGACAGTTATGCTGGACTGTATTTGATTATTTCATCATCACACTCCACACTCGTCCAAGTGTCTGCTCAGAGTTCTTTGGGACTGGACCCCTCCCTCTCCTTCAAGACGGTGTGAGGTTGTTTTGGTCCACACCCAAGTGTGAGTTCAAATGAAGCGTGTGGGAGGAAACAACCCGTGTGCCTACTGAACTGGATGAAACCACGTAGGCGTGAAAACGCTCTGATTTACTGGCTTGTTAAGTTACAACAGTCACATTTAGGGTCGTCAGTTCAATCCTTAGACCGGCAGGAGAAGTCAGGGTTGGGAGGTGAATGAGCAGCGCCTCCCTCATTATTACCACTGAGGTGCCCTTGAGCAAGGCACCTATTCCCCAGATGCTCCAGTGGAGCTGCTCAGTGGCAGCAGAGTCTGTAATTGTACTGGGCAGCTTCCAGGTGTGAATGTGTGTGTGTGTGTGTGTGTGTATATGAGAGAGAGAGAGAGAGAGAGAGCAGGATGTAAAAGAGCATTTGATGCTTAGTGAACTACCCCTGGATAAATAAAGGTTAATTAAAGTGTATGATGTTCTGCTAGTGTAGAATCATAGTTTGGACTAAAATGCAGTTTGTTGTCTGGTGGTGCTGAAACTAAAGTAAGTCGTCCTCTGAACATCACAAACATGTTCACTAACTTTCACAGGACAGACTGTGTTATTCCTTCAGTGCTAATGAGATTCTGGGTTGATGTGGAGCTGTAAGAATAGTTAATATTATCGTTAGGGCTCATTTAGGGTAAATCCTCTGAGGACCAAGAAAAGACAAAGCAAAGGTAAAGTTACTTATCTCAAGCACGTTTCAAGTCTCTACAAAACCAATGACAGTCTGGAAGGCCTGTTTATATAAATATGTTTTTACCAGTTTTTTAAAATGCTGCAAATGGACAAACATCAGTATTCTTCAGATATGACCTACAGGGCAAACATGATTCTGTCCATCTAACTTTTAATTTCCAGCAGATTTATGACATTCAACAACTGGCAGGTCCAGACAAAATGTGTCCTGTTCTATTAATAAACGGGCAGAATGAGGTTATGAAGCATGTCAGTCATTCCTGTGCTCATCTTCTGAGCGTGATACTGTTCCAGCATGTTTCCATGGTTACACACAAGGGTTCACATGTTTGTGACCAGTGCAGACTATGTATGTATATGTATATATGTACTGTATGTATCTATCTATGTATGTATGTATGTATGTATGTATGTACGTGTGTAACTGCACTATGTGTGCTGGTTTTGATGAAGAGCATTTATCTGAACTTTATCATTCACATCTTTTAGCCTTTGAGTCAGACAGAAAGTTAGCAGCACAGAGCTAACACTGGAGATAATGCCGGAGCTAACATTGGCAATAACGCTGGAGCTAATGCTGCCTATAATCTTGGAGCTAACACTGGAGCTAAGGATCAAGATAATGATGGAGCTAACGCTGGAGATAACTTTGGAGCTAACGTTGGAGATTATACTGAAGCTAACGCTAGAGATAATGCTGGAGCTAACGCTGGCGATAATGCTGGACAAACTGCAGGCGTTTTCGTCATGCATGTGCTCTGACACGTTTATTCAGTCTTTGAGTCAGACTTTGAAGAGGATGTGAGAAAGGACAAGAAATGATATGGCGAAGCGAGACTTTAACCAAACAACGGAAACCAACACAGCAATTCAGCGTTTTCACGTGACATCACAGCCTTATATGAAAGCCTCTCCTGCTGCCTGCCAGTTATTTTTTTTTACCAGGTTTGTTTGTTTAGCGGATAGCTGTTGTTCAATCGAATGCGCTAACCAATGAGGAGACAAGCCTGGGTTGTGTTTCTACAGAATCCTGTCCGAGAAAGAAAACCCAGAGAGGAGGACATTGTGATGTGTGCTGTTAGATGTGCCTCCATCCATGAGGACGGCAAAGAATGGCAACCATCAAAGTGCACACGTCTTTGCAGGGAACATGTCATAAGATATCATGTTAACCTAACGTAAATATTACTGCCTGTTACTACTGCCCTACAACGCTGACTACAGTCACCCTGAAACTAACAACACCTGGGATCAATGTTAGCTAGCTAGCTAATGTTAGCTAATTAGCACTCACCTTCACTTTTTGACAATGAAGAATTTCTTGTCCTTCACTTCCCAAATAGCAGCATTAGTGACCATCCAGATCCAAAACACATAGAACTGTCTGTACTTTTGTATACTTTCATCCTGGCAGCAGCGTAAGAGATTCTCTAGAATACACGTCCACATTGCCAAACTGGAGTTCTGGCAGGACTTTGTTGTTTTTAGTAATTGAAATACTGCAGCGGGTGCTGTTTATGGATCACAAGTGTCCAAAACTTGCAGTTTGCTCACATATCTTTGTTTTTCTTCTTTTGAGAGGTGATCTAAATATTTGTGGCTTGAAACAGATGAAAATTGACAGGCCTGCCGCAGTTCAATGGAGTGTCCGCCATGTTGGAACACTGTTTTGCCCTCCAGATCTCTGCGCCAGTCACGTGACTGAAAACTATGAATACAGGTTCAGAGCTACGTGCCTCTGCATTACCTCTACCATTTCTCACAGAAACATACTACTGCAGCAGTAAATATTAGAATTGTTTTTCCTACCTTCCAGACTGCCATTAAGCAATAAAGCAATTCATTCCAGTATGATACAAAAATCAACTAGAGACTTGAAACGTGCTTAGATAAATAATCCATCACAGAGAACTACATGCTGTTATTATTTTTAATCAAAGTTAATTTAATGAGGAATGAGGAAACATCCTCTTCCTCATGGTGCTCTCTGTGGGCTTCGTCTTCTCACTTCACTGTAAAATGAGAGGTGAGGTTTTGGGGTTTTGACCCTCCAGGTTATTTCTGTTGTGAGCACTTATAACTGAACAGGATGAGCCTGCAGGGTCATGTGGTAGTATGACCCTCCGTGTCAGCACATGCGTGTTACATGACCACACATAAACCCGAAACGGATACCAGAACCTTTATATCTCCCTTCTCAAACAGTCAACGAGCTGTGCAGAGATTTATTTATCTGCTCAGTCATTCAGAGATTTTTCTAACACAAATCTAACACAGACTGGAAAAGACAAGAAAGAAAGCTGCTTTAGTTTCTTCATGAAATGTCTCAGTTTCATAACAATGTGTTCACTGGATTATGAGATAGTTTGTACATGATGGTGACATTAGGCTCGTTTGAGATGAACTGCGCCTCACCTGGAAAACAGATGAGAGCAGGAGGCAGCAGCAGGGGGAGGAGCTAAAAGTCACCTGTGAAGTCGGACACTACCCGATGTTCATGGATCATGTGCGGACGATGCGGATGATGGCTGAAGATACCGTGTATGAGAAGGGTTAGCTCTTGGGATTCATGAAAATTTAGATAAGATCTAAATTTTGACAACACAGGACACAGAACACTTAATAATAATAATAATAATAATAATAATAATAATACTTTAATAAAATAAATGTATAAAGCATTGTTGCATAGGAAGTCTTAGTTACTAAGATATTATAATGTAATCCATCCAACTTAGTCAACAGTTATTGTATGATGTTCTGTGTGATAGGCCTACTGTAGACCTTAGGTATTCATTTGTCATATGTTTACATACGTGTTATTCATGACAGCCTCTAAATCCACGTAGAACATTCATGTTCAATTTGACCAACAGCCAAAATGTTCTCACCTCTACATAGGCTACAAATAATTGGTTTTCATTCACTGACATTCTAGATGTAATTATACTCAGTTCTTTGCTAAATGTTATTCTAATAACAATAAAATCTCTCTTGTTACCAAAGGAATTTGTGTGTCATCACACTATTTAAAAGTATTTAAGATTCTGTTTTTGTATCTGGAATTTTGGAAATAAATATTTTCTGCCTCTCTGGCTGGAAAAAGTTGCCATCAGCATGTATTCTGTTAACAGAATAAACCTTCAAAATCAGACAAATAAAATCAGAATCTGTCCAGTTCTTTTTTCTTTTTTCTATTCTTTCATCATAAATTATACAAAACACTCTAATAGATACAATAGCGAGAAAACAACAAACAGAATCTCTCCAATTCAAAAAAATGAAAAGTTTCTATAAAACGTCATACTGTTGTGCCAACGTCTAAACCAATCAGCTGTTAGATCAGGTGAGAGCCAGGTGTTTCCCATCATGCCCTGAGGCCGTGCAGTCGGTGGCTCCAAAGTCTGCAGCCGCCTTGATGTCAGAGGTTATCAATGCTACGTTTGACTGACGTCAGAGCAAGTCGGGATCAAGTCGGACAGAAATCTAACCAGCATGCATTGTGCGCCAATCGCTGGTGATTGATTCTGCGCAGGCCTGGCTCATCTAGAACGACCCTATTTTGACCTCATGAAGAGAAAGACCAGATAATCTAAGATTGTTTTCAGATCTGTAGATCATTTGCTCTGGTCTGAATCAGGGACTAAATTGTTGGTTTGAGTTCAGTTTGGTTCAGTTTCACGCAGGAAAACATCCAATCAAACTAAAATCTATCAGCAAAAGTCATGTGACAACACCCTTTCTGCTCATTGGTCAGAAATGTCTGGAGACAGAGAAAGAAACTCCGAACAGGAAGTAGTTTCTATGGTGTCAAAGTAAACCAGAGTAACAAAGATGAATGTGGATCCTTTCCTAGTCATAGCATCATTTGATCCATGAAGAAGAAAACTATGACAGCAGAAGCTGAATCTGATGTAGAGACAACGTGTGGAAAACCACATGCTGCTTCACATGATGTGAAGAAGACGTGCTGCCTTCACACGCTGAACAGGAGAATGCAGCAACAAGCTGACAATATACAAGCACACGCTAACCTGAACACGCCAATATCTGAACACATGTTCAGGCTTGTATGTTCTTAGCTAACACGTGCATCTGAACATGTGTTAGCTAAGATTGACGTGTTTCCACCTTTAACAGCATCGTTTGATTTGATCGTGAAAGGTGGAGTTTACTTAACGTTAAACACACACACACACACCTCTGCTGCTAATCAATCAATACATCAATACACCAATAGATCAATACATCAATAGATTGATCTGGAGTTGGCTCTGAAGTCGTGTGGATCATGTTCCATTTATGTTTCCAACCAGACTGATTATTGTTAAACTCTTTCTTTAGATAAGATCAAAGATACAAGCAGGAAAAGTTACTTTTGTCCATGTGGGACTCAGCAGGCAACGCTGAGAAACAGCTTTATTCACACACCAGAAGACTGATGAAGTAGACAAAGAAATCAGGTAACAGTCATCCTCAAAATCCAGACTCTGGTCCAGATCTGGACTGAACCACAGCTGTCTCTGGACTCTGAGCAAATTCTACTTTTCATATGTATTATTTGTATGATCTGTGNACAGCTGTCTCTGGACTCTGAGCAAATTCTACTTTTCATATGTATTATTTGTATGATCTGTGAGACATCGCTGCAACACGAGTCAAAAGTCTCCGCTTTCTCTGCTGCCAAGTGAAACCAAATGTCTGACTGAGAGTTGACAGTGCAGGTACTTTCTTCACCCCCTTACCACCCCACCCTGCTCGACTCCTAAATTCTTGGTAAAAAAAAAAAAAAAAAAANAAAAAAAAAAAAAAAAAATGAGTACCTCAATCTGACCCTGGCTTGACTGACTTTAATAAACAGACCTTTGTCTTATTGAACATTTTCTTTGTGGACCTTTAAGATTTGTACAGTATTTGAGTACTCCTATCTTAAAGGACAGAGGCAGATAACCATTAAAGCTGAGAGCAGGCTGAGGACTCATAAAGTGGAAACAGGAAACAGAAACATGGCGAGACACTCCAGCAAACTTACAGGCCGACTTGGCAGAGAACAAAGGAAACTGGCTTCATATAAATAGACATTTGCTGATTAAAGAATTGCAAACAGGTGAGGTGGTCAGGTGACTGGAACGGAGGGAAAAACTCAGCGGTGACGGCTGGAGGACAAAACTTACCATAAGTCAGTCAGATGACTCTGATTTTGATGTTTGAAAAAAAAACATTTTTATTGCTTTAATCTGAATATAATCAAAGTTTTAATGCATGTAAACATATTGAGTAATGTAAACATGGCGTCATTTCATTTCTCTCACACATACACACACACACACACACACACAGCAACAATTAGAGATGAAGTTATGAAGTGCAGCTCTTGGGTCCGTTTTGACCTTTAGGATGAGTGACAGTTGTTATTACAGAGCGTGGGTTAGCGTGGGTTAGCATGGTGTTTATGTATTATCAGTGGGTTTGTTTTGATCATAATTGTGGCCTTTCAGTTAGCCGGGCGCCGTGACTTTCACTGGCCTCACGTGTGAAACGTGTGAGATCAATGTCAAACTGTGTCATTAGTTTTTCTGAAAGCAGAAAAAGTTCATCGCATTAAAATATCCAATCTGCCGTTTGTGTTATTCAGAATCAGAAGCGTCTCAGAGAACGATGACGTCAGGAGTTCATTTAATCATCAATACATGCATTCTATCCATGTTTTCAGCTTACTGCCTTAAAGGAGCATACTGTGATTTTGCACATTTGAGCCAAATAAATACAACCCGCATACACGTTATGTTACTGTCAGCCATTTTCCTAACATACCACTGGAGCGGTAAATATTAGAATTATATTTCCTACCTTCCAAACTGCGATTGGTTTCATTTCATTCCACTAAGACATAAAAATCAACTTGTAAAGACTTGAAACATGTTTGATATAAATAATCCAGAGAACAGAAGAGCTATTAATTTTTTTTGTTGAAGTGACTTAATTTAACTGATCCAACGCAGAAAGAAAATGTATGTCTCCGCCAGGAAATATAGTCCCAGGAGAAAACAAGTTTTACTGAGAAACTAAAACGACCGTGCCTTCTACGTTCTGATGTTCCTGTTAGCAGGTGAAAAGTTGAATTTTAAGGTGGATTTATCACCTGAACATTTGATTTTAAAAGATTAAGAGATTTAAAAAAAATAACATGAAAACTAAAATATGGGTTTATTTGCAGTACAGACATAAATGAGAGTACAGTGTACACGTAAATGTACTGTATGTCTTTGAGTTATTTTTATTTATTATTTTATGTAAGTAAATAAGTACTTCTCACTTCTATTAATACGTCTGTTAGTCATCATGTTCAACAGTCATAACTGTTCCTAAGACTTTATAAATGTGCACAGATGTCGAGGTGGTCCATCAGAGAGCTTATTAAAGTTATTTTTGAGCCTCGTCCTCATGTGTCTGTATGATTTCTCAGCACAGTGACAGACTGTTAGCACGTAGCTAACAGGCAGGCAGCTCACATTCCCACAATGCACTGCAGCAGCCATAGCCTGCAACTAAAGAATGAAAACAGGTTGAGTGAAGCTCTTGTATAACTGCAAACGTTCATTTACATGCTTAGTGTTGATAAATTGCCTGAGGACCTGTGGGGTGGGNACTTTTTTTTGTTTTGTTTTGTTTTTTGGGATCTAGATTTTTTTTTTTTTAATCTATATTTTTTTGTTATTTTTGTTTGTTTGTTTTGGCTCTAGATTTTGTTTTTTGTTTTTTTGTTTTGGATCTACATTTTTTGTTCTTTTATTTTGTATTTTTTTGGATCTACATTTTTTAAATTATTATTATTTTTGGGACCTATCATGTTTTGTTACATTTTTTATTTTGTTTTGTTTGGATCTAGATTTGTATTTATTTATTTATTTAATTTATTTATTTAGTTTTTGATCTATATTTTTTGTTTTTTTTTGGGGGGGGGGGGGGGGGGGGGGGGGGGGGGGGGG